>CALNHX010004605.1:0-123658 GCA_940337035.1 Agriotes lineatus
AAAACGTACCCTACGTTAAGTAAATGAAAATCGTCGACTTGACGGTCACTACAAAGATACTAGAAATACCACCCCCAATTGACCGTACAGAAAGCAATGCAACAAGTAAAGTCGTAGCCGGTTTATTTTGTAACGATATGTTTAGAATTATACTGCTATCCGTAATTATAATAAGAGTACATCATGTACGCGAGAAGTATTTTCTAGTTCTGCAACTCAGGTTGGATACCCTAAAAATATATTTTCATCGTTTGACAACCTTCGATGTACAATTTTGTATTATCTGCTGTCTAGTCTAAATATCAGGTAGAGCAAAAGTCCTCACTCGATTTCCTAAGGCAGTAATTTTGTTTGTAAATAAAAAGAATTGGTTCTGTTTGTTGATTATGTTTACTTAGATGTTTAATTCTTTTTACATTAAGTCGGGAAGATAATATCGGTCAAGTGGGCACCGCCAGAGTTGATGCACATTCGGGCTCGTTTCACAGCATTTTCCATGGCTTTTCTCAAAATTTCTGGCGATAAATTCTCCACTTCTAGTCAGATGTTCTCCTTTAGGGCCGCCAAGATCTGTGGCTTATTCGTATAGAACGTGACTTCAGAATACCCCAAAGAAAGGAGTCTTGAGCGGTCAAATTGGGCGACCTTAAGAGACAGTCCAAATCTCCAAAACCAGATATTAAGCGGCAGGGAAAAACTTGCTTCAGAATATCCACTGTCGTTCGTGCTGTGTGTGCGGTTGCACTGTGTTCGGCAACATCTTGAAGTCTTTCACCTAAATTCGCTGTAAAGGCCGTGTACTGATGCCCAATTGCGTGGTCCGTCGTCTGGTTGATGTTTAAGGGTCCTCTTGGACATCTGTAGCCACAGCAGCGATATTCTCGACTAAACCCTGCAATTGTCCCGTGTTGAGCCAGGCAAGCGGTTAACCACCACAGTGTTGGCCCAATTGATCCCACACGGCCAGAAAATCTACGACGAAATTCACGTTGAGCAAAAACTACTGACCAATTATTTGTCAAAAACATTGACACAGTTATTCCGTGTTCTTGAGTATAGCGTTCCATGATTTGTCTACGTGCATTCTGCTTCTCTTTACTTCACAAATATCAAAGTCGCAATGCCATTTGCAAAAATGAGAGCATCTTCCGATAGGGTGATGACTTTTGCGCAACCCGTTACAACAATATTTGAGAAGTTTAATTGCGAAATAGGTGTTTAATTTTACATAGTTCAAAGTTTTCAAATATGCTGGGACCATGGATATAGTATTTAACATTACTATCTTGGTGAGAGGGTTTTTACTGGCGAATAGAAGGATATGACTGGCCAGCCGCAGGCGAGTCAGTTACCTTCTTGAGCCAGTAAAACCTGTTACCTTGCGTGTATTGTTGAATATTTTATTTGTTCCTCACTTGTAAATAACTACAAATTTACCATTTATTCAAAATGTCAAACTGAGAAGCAACTAAATTCATCAATATGACACATACTAAGGAAGACAACTCTGACTTTGCACGCTATCATTTATTTATGAGCACCCTTGTAAAACTGACAGTTAACTTGTAAAGATTTTACAAGTTAGTAACTTGTTAAAATAAACTTTCTTGATTAATACAGTGACTTGATAAATTGATGTTTACAAGTGAGGAATAAATAAATATATTTTAATTTTTCCAGGTTCTTTATAAACACAGTAAAAAATTTACTAAATAAAGATCAGAGGAAGCCTCTGTGAGCAAATTAATATGTTGTGGATATTTTGGTCAATTTACATTCCTAGATGCATTCCTCAAAACCTTATTGATCAAACATTTAGTGTCATAAATCAATGCTGATTATTTTATATTTGAATTGTTTTCTGTTGTTATTGCCTTCGTAAATACGCCTAACTGTAATGGTTACAGGTAAATTTTATGCAAATTTAATCTTCAGTAACGCTTCATGCATCATGTCTCTGAAGATAAATAACTATAATTAGAATGATAATTACGTTTAATTACAAACCAACAAACTATTTTAATTTCTAATTAATATAAAATATGGTATGTACTTGGTGGTTATAAATAAATCCAAAGGAATATAATTAGTGCATGTATCGAGAAAATATGAATTGTTAAACTCCTGAATATTTGTTACTTGTTTGGGTTCCACATTTAAAAATACAATATGTGTTGTTTAATTTAGATTGTTTATTATGTATAGCCAAAGGTCAACATTTAGATTAAACTACTTAAAAATATTAATAGCAAACTTATCATAGACAAGTAAAGTTGTCAAATAAACCGTTTGGAAATGTTATCGTTATCTTTACTACAGCACAGAGTGCCTAATAACAGGTAGTTATTACGCTTTAACAAATAAAAAATTTAATATAAAGCATGGCCTTGTTTAGTCGATTTTTTGTTTGGTTGCGTATTATGGAAAAATTTAATTGAAGCTTTTCACTTCATTACTGCAAAATTAGTTTTTGCTGCATTTATAACAGAGAACAAAATAAAATTCTAATAAACTGTTAAATTCACCTAGGTAAATTGCAACACAGTTAAAAATAAATTAGTGACAGCAGGGTTGACACTAATAGTCCAGTCAAATAAGGATTCTTGATCGGAATAATTCAAAGTGAGCTGAATTTTTGTGTACACCTTTATTTAATATTCACAAACAACCTCCGAAAAATACCCTTGATTTGACCTTGAGCGTCGCGAGTTATATGGTGCAGTTGTGGGAAAAAATTGGTTTTTTGCTTATATCTTCTTTTCTATTGACTTTAGGTATATGACATTCTACAGAGAAATTGAAGGGCACAGAATTCTGTACAAAAAAGTACGGGGTAGTTTTTTTTGTAGGACCGACCGTTTTCGCGTAGTATAGCGTTGAAACTATGAGTTCAATACGAACTAACCTATTCAACACTACCGTTGAGGTTGAATACTAGGAACTTTTTTTAATATGTGGTATCCCCTTTCAGGCCTAATCCACGGTATCAGTCGGTCAAAATATCCTCTCTATTCTTAAAACAGTCAAAATAGAGTTATGTTAATCTTATTCATCCTCTTCTTCCTCTCCTTCTATGTCGCGTTGTTCCAGATAATCCGTAAAAAATGTCTCTAATCGGTTTTCATTCTCTCCTTCGTCAACTTGGTTTTCTAAGATGTCTTCAATTGCATTGGCATTTAAATACGATTGCCAGTTGCAATGACCACAAATTGACGAGCATTTAATCCCCAATTTTCTACATCCACACAATGGCCCACAACCTTTGGTGCAATTACAGAAGATCAGGTTCAAAAGAAAATCCGGAGCGGGAGCCTGCATTGTTTTCTTTGGTTCCAATACAACGTTTCTCAATGCCCATCCCCACTCAATGGGGTTTAATTCATTCTCCAGCCACTTTTGTATTTGAAAATAAACTCTGTAAAGGTGCTCTTTAGCTGCACTATCTGTTGGCGGTAATAAATTCAATTTCACCGGCTTACTTTTACATATTAATTTCGTGAAACACATGTAGCGATATTGATCAACAGACTCTTCTTGAATTGGAGCACCATATAATGCCAGTAAAAATTTAACCCCATTGGAAGAAATCAATTCGTGTGAGGAACCTATTTGCGTGAAAACTTGAGCCGCAGCTTGCAAATCTTGGCGGTTTTCTAACAGCTTCAAAGCTATCGATTTACCTTTACTAAAAAGAGCTGACGTTCTGTCACACCCGGAGACAACATGTAAAAATGAAAGATGATGTTTACTGGATTCATATTGGTAACAACTTCGGAATGAGTAAATTCTTTATGGAACTTTTCCTCTGCCTGGCTTCATAAAATAAATTTCTCCATCAATTGGCGTACGAGCTATCAGGAGTACCAAGAGATCTACATCCTCCTCGACAACAACAGTTTTATTTTGACGCGATTCTTCAAGTGCTGTTTCAATGATTAAAACATCGGCATCATTTTCAGATTGCTTGACACGGATATTATGAACTTCAAAACGTTTAGCCAACATGGAAATCAATCTGGTTTTGTTGCTGTTATTAGCAAGAAATGTATCTTGGCTTACCAGCGCGTTCATTGTTTCATCGAACAAAATTTCCACCGATGACAATTTAGAGATGCAGCTGCTGCCTGCCAAGCGATTTCCTTGAATTATTTTATTTTGAGAACATTGTTGTCTTAATATTGTAGGAAAAAGACCCTTCAATTCAGCTCATGGTATAGTTTTACATTTCATATCTGAAATTAGTTGTGGAACTCTGTATTTCTGTAGTGTTATCCTTCAGATCAACGTTTATGGCGAGTTTTCAAAGAAACGGTCGGTCCTACAAAAAAAACTACCAAGTACTTTTTTGTACATAATTTTATGCCGTTCAATTTATCTGTACAATGTCATATACCTCAAGTCAATAGAAAAGAAGATATAAGCGAAAAAACACATTTTTCCCACATCTGCACCCTATGACTCACGAAGCTCAAGGTCAAATCACGGGTACTTTTCGGATGGTGTTTGAAAACACCAAATAAAGGTGTACACAAAAATTCAGCTCACTTTGAATTATTCCGAAAGTTTGTCGTAAATTTGTCTAATTTGACTGGACTATAATTAAGTAATACATTTTTATTTAAACTGTATATCCTGTTAGCGATTATTTGTAATATAGGTAATCTAAATTTGAAAAAAAAATTACAGCAATGTTTTCTATGAAATCTTTAAAAACAAATTGTCATATGAGGAGAACTTATACCAGTATTTTTAAAAATATAAAAAATCTACCAAAATGGTAAAATTATGAAATCTGAACATTAATTTTAAAACTACAAACAGCGGGCGTTATTTTTTTTAACCTTTTATTGCCTATCTAACTGGGTGGAAATATCCGGTGCATTGTTTATACTCTCAATGCTATTAATTAAGAAATGGCAAATAGTCTCAATAAAAATATTGAAGAGATACCTTAAATGTACCAAAATTCTAATTCCGCTTTACTTCTTGATATTATTGTTAAATCGTCCAGACCTACGACTAGGGAAAAACGATGAAAAATATATGCAATTCTATTCTTCCTTTTCGAATTTTTTCTTGTAGCTGCCTAATTACAAATATTCGATCCACGACTTTTCTGTTCTAAATCCTGGCTGATATTCTTCAACTATAGTTTCCATGAATTTCTTCAGTCTAATTGCTATTGCTTTGGCTAATGTTTTACTCGTATATACAAAACTAAGTAACGCAATGCCCCTGTAGTTGCTGCATTTAGTCTTGTCTCCTTTCTTTAGTATAGGCTGTATTATGGTCTTGGACCGGTTAATCCTGCGGCATTTAATCTTTTTCCCATATGTGTTTTATCAGAGAATATATTTTAGCTTCTATTCTTTCTCCTGGATATTTGATTATTTCTTCATGCACCTTATTCTCTCCTGGAGTGTTATTGTTTTTTATGTTCTGTATTATTTTCATTATTTTCTCTCCACTTGGGAGCTTTTGTTGTGTTTCCATAATTCTTCCTTCCTCTTCTACCCCCCATATGTTCTTGTCTTTCCTCTCATGTACATTTAATAACCCGATGAAGTGTTCTCACCATCGTTCCCTGATTTTCTTCTTTTTCCTTTCTTATCTTCACAGTGGGCTGTCCTGCTGTTGCACATTTTCTTATTGTTTGCGACTTCCCTATAAAAGTTTCTTATTTGATTGCTTTTGCACTGTTTTTCTATTCTACTTTCTATGCATGGTACACTCTCTTTTCCTGTCTAAAAAGTTGTTTTGCTTTGGTTTTACATTCATTATATTATTCCTTTTTAATTCCCTCGGCTAAAAGACGGAGGAAGTATTGTAATCGCGAAAAAATTACCTTTCGGGATTTCTTCAGATCTTCACGTTTCAGGGTCCCTAGACGACGAAAAGCAGGTTTTCTCAATTCCGTCTGTCTGTTTGTTTGTGTGTCTGTCTGTTGGCGGTATAACTCAAAAATTATTTGTCGGAGGAAAACAATATTTTGCATACACATTATATATCTACCTGTTATGAAGTTGGGAAATTTTCAGACTAATATATATTTTTTATTTAACTTAGCAATAAATACAAGCTATAATTTGTACATAGCGCAGGCTCTATTGTTACCTAGAATGGGCCCCACTAGATACAGAGTAAATGTTGTACGATACAAAAAGAAGCAACAAATTAGTGCGTTACTTAATACAGCTGCAACACAGAAATTCGAAGGGTCGGTGCTCCGTATTTCAGGTAGAAATAGCCCGTTCCCTTGCAATATCCCACAAAACGTTGGGACTGCATACGCGGTCCAGCTGCCTTTCGAATTCGACCACCGGTAACTTTTTTTTTATTTGAAAATTTATTTAATTTATTAGAAACGTGCAGATATTTTGACTTCTAATCCTTTATCTAATAGACTTGTCTGTCCGGGACGCTGTTTCAGCAGCCAAACCGTAAGATATAGAGAAAAAAGTTATGGAAGTTATATGTTTGGAATGGTCATGTCAGGTCAGGAACCGAATTTCAGTCACGTGACACTTCCGGTTTTCGAGAAATCACGTGATTTCCGTCCGTCCGGGACGCTGTTCTATTTGAAAAAACCGTCTTTTTTGTTTTATTAAATGAGACATTTGTCTCACTGGTTGCTAGTTTAATTTAATTTTTAAAACTATTTAGTGTCACAATGACGACGAGGGTAAAGTTTTGGGTAAAGCTGTTTACAGATTTTTATTTGTTTGTGTCCATTTTTCCAAAATTTTTTCTTTAGATTTAGCTCTTTCACGTAATGAATAAACCAATGCCCATGAAACCATTCTTTTCTATCTACTTTTCTGATACTGGTATAAACTTCTCAGCTCCGTTAATTGCTTCCGTAATGGTTCGCCACTGTTGATCTACATTTGTTGCTGGCTCCTCTATTTTGTTATGAATTTATCCTTAATTTTTTGTTGTTTTAGTTGGCTGTAACCCATTACCATATTTTTCAAATTCAAAAATGTTGCGCAGTTCGTGTTGCTTCTTGCTTACATTCTACTCTTACTAAGAAATGACCGGTATTGTAATTTACTCTTCTGCAGTTCTAGTCCTTCCGCCAGGCGATAACCATATTAACCATGTTTCCTTATGTATCTCTTTTATTTTAAAAAATGTACTTTTTATTCTCATGTTGCTACCTGCTGCAAAGTCAATTGAAAAGAAACCATTTTCGTTTGTCATATCATGTTTGCTTTCATTCCCAATAATTGGGTGTTACATAGTCTCTTGGCCTATTTTAGCGTTGAAGTCCTCGATTATTACTTTTACGTCATATTTTGGTATCTTGTTCAGCTCTTATTCCAGCATTGCATGGAACTCCCCATTAATATCGTTTTCTTTTTCCACCGTCGGGTAATGCACATTTAGTATATAGTCTGTTTTTTTTGCTTTATGATTCAGAGCAGGCCTTGCATTTATATTATTTTAGCAGTGTACAACAGTTTAGTTAGAAAAAATACCTAACGTCAAAATCAAGGTCCCCGGGATTGTCAAGTTGACGTTCGGTAAAACTTAATAAAATTCCACGAAAAAGCAGTATTAGTAGTAAAACTAAAGAGGCTATAAAACACTGTTTTACTAATATAAAAGATATGTATGGCAACTGAAGTAAAACGGCCATCAGTGGAAGACTTAGTGAAATCTTTGATGTAAGTATGAAGAATTAAACAGATATCAAATTTCTAACAATTTCTTATAATGCTAGATTTTGAATTCAACTGTGTTTAATATTCTAAAATCTAAATGAAGCAAAATCACAACTCCAGCAACAGTCGAATGACACTATCAAAAAGAAAAAGGACTTTCTAATTTGGGAGGACTATAGTTTCAGGGAGGATATCAAGAAGAAAATTTGGGATTTTTTTACTATGGATAATATACTGCGATGTGCAAAGGAGGAACTAAATTAAACTAGGAGTCTTTCAAAATTATACTACACATTAAAAAATATGGGATATAAATATAAAATTGTGAATGGAAGAAAATTGTTGTGTAAGAAGAATCACGTAATTTCGGGGAAGATTGCTTTTTTAAAGAAATATTTACAATTTTGAAATTCTAGTTAAACTTGTATACTGATTCCTGTTTTTGAGTAACACTTGGATATTTCGCAATGGAACTAGTGTTTTAGGCGAACCCACGGCACAGACTTGAAAAGTAATCCATCTAAAGTTAAGGCAGAGGGAAAGAGATATACTACTTTGCATGCAGGTAGCACATCAGGATTGTTACCAGGGTGTGATTTACTGTTGGACTCTGACAATAATGACAGGGGCTATCATAAGTGTATGAAGGGTGACATTTTTAGGCAATGTGAAAAAACAGTTAATACCCGTTATATGTTTAGCATAAATAATAACTTCTACAACACAGATCTGCAAATAAAAATCACCAGCAAGTTGTTAATAATATATTTTTACATTAAAACATATAAGATAAATCGATGTCGAGATATTCTATGACGTTTCTGTACAGTTAGATAACAACCATGTTTAAATAAACGATCTTAAAATAAAGCAATACCTTATTTAATGTCAATGGTTCAGTAATTTTAGCTTTCATTATGTATAATAGCGCTTATAAGATAGCTCATTGACAGTTGTAATAAGCTTTTTACATTACTAGTGTTTTGTCTTTGTAACCAACTACCTACACTGTTACAAAAATGCAAAAGCAAATCTTGCTTTGAATCATAAAGCAAAAAACAGACTATATACTCTATTCACTATGGTCCCGGATTGTCAAAAATGACGTTATATGGTAGCACTGTTGAATTTCTATTGGTTTTTTGGTTACTACTAGGTTGGACAACGCAAAATCATAATTTTGAAAATTTGGGTTTTTGTTTCCTGGCAACTTTTATTTATTTTTGCCTAAGTCAGTGTGAAATATAACCTATAATTTATAGTTTTGACATTAGTAGCTCAATTAATTGTTTCTAGTTACTCATAGCTTGACTTAAAAGTATTAACCATGATATAAAGGATTGTTTTTAATTGGATTTTGACATTGACAATCCGGACCTATAGTGAATAGAGTATATACTGCATTTACTTGACATCTGCACTGTCAAACTGACATTATGTTGGCACCACTGCTATTTTTCACATTTTAACAATTAAATTACTGTACAGCCTTATAAAAAACACATCATCTTTGAGGTATAGTCAAGACATTCTTTTAAAATTTGACACTGACTGTGCAGATGTCAAGTAAATGGAGTATACCTATGTTTCGGTACTCTAACGGATCCAGTTGCCAGGTTTATACATATTGTGTAGGCAACGATCCAAAGCCAAGTTATAAACAAGTTTATTATATTGGTTCCTTAAAGCAACATGCGTTTTATTTCAACCTTTATAAATAAGCATATTTATGTAAGATGTAACCCCAAAAGGCCTAATATCTTACAGTACCTACTTTTGAATGTAAATATGCGATCCTATTGATTATTGGCTTAAATTGAATGATTGTTGATTTTATAGTTTTCTTAACTACAAATCCTGTTTCAGTTATTTTATCTCCTCCACTGTTAAACATGATATATTCTAGCAATTCCGTTATTTCACTATCATTCGTCTTTGTCTCCTGCGCTGCTAGTATTTCAATTCTGTACTTCTCCATCTCTCTTACGTGGTTTTTAAATGCTCCTTGTGAATTTGTTCCTCTCACATTCCATGTTTATAGAAATAGTTTTAAATATTTTGTAGCACTTCAACTATTTGAACCACGAATTCTTAATTCATTGCCATAATCGTCATCTATATTTCCAGTTCTTATATGCTTTAATTGTTTTTGGTCCCTGTCTTATAATCTTGCTAGCTCGCTGCTGCTGACTTCCATCACCCATCTGTGGAGAACGCTCACTGGCTATTCTACTTTTTTTTGTTTCGTTAGTTACTTTCTCATTTTCTTGCTCCTCATTATTGACTTCCTTTCCGTTTTCTATTAATTGTCCAATTTCATAACTTTTCCATTAACCATTAATTTATTATATGTAACAAAAGCTGTTTCCGCTTTTTCTTGCCTTATGCATGTGTACCACTAAGATTTTTCGCTGCTTCTGTATTTTTTGGGATAGTCTTCGGTTACAACCTGTTTAAGTTCATCGCCGCCTTTAGATTTTAATTTGTTTACGTCATGTACTGATCTCTATTTTTTTTTAGTGGGAATGAGGAAAAATCTTCGAAAGACACCGTGCTAATCTCGGCGTGTCGGATTCACCTAAGAAGAGGACCCAGGCGCCTACCGACTAAAAAACCCCCTTCCTTAATACCATAGATCTGCTGGTACCACCTTTCGGTATAACTTCATGCAGACCGAACCCATTCTTCATCCTCGTCATTCTGTTCCCTTTATTTCTATTGCTAACTTTATGTTATGCCTGTTGTTGTGCCGTTCTTTCATCAATCTCCTTTTGCGTAATAATTTCACAGATCATTTTGTTTATCTCTGTTCAGTTTTCTACGCTCACCAACATTTGGTCTACCAAGTTGTCCCCGGTTAACACAACTTTTGTTTTGTTTTGGCAAGTCGTTCTTTGCCAATTTCATCTTGTGCAACCAAAGATGGTGTGCTCTGGTGTATCCACCTCATCACAGTACATGCACTGGTTGTCCTGTCTCTTTCCAATTCTGTGAAGGTAGCTTTCGAAACAGCCATGCCCAGTCAAGGCCTGGGATAAGTGGTATCCAATATCGCCGCGGCTTCTGGTGAGCCATGGGTGTATTTGTGGGATTAGTAGTTTGGTCCACCTTCCTTGCTCTTTGTCTTCGTCCCATTCTTGCTGCCAGCTGTTTAATGTGACCTCCCTCTCTTCCTGTAGCCTTGCCCTTGTATTGTTGCCCCCTTATTCTGGCTCTTTCTCTCACTAGTAAGTGTATTGGAATAACGCCTGCCACCACCTGGACGGCTCTCGTTGAAACCGTTCGATAGGCTCTTGCTATACGTATGGCGATCCTTCTCTGCACCCCTTCTAGCTTCTTTTTGTAGCTTTCCATACTTATACTCTTTGCCCATTAATTTCCTTCGGCTAGTGTTTGGACCCGTCACGTTTGGTAGGAGGCGACTCAACGTCGTGACGGTTTTGTCTGCCTTCTCTACAGCATACTTAATGTGTTGCGCCATTCTCATATTCCTTCCTATGACTATTTCCAGGTATTTTAGGTGATTCTTGCTTCTTATATCTACTCCGGCTATTCTGGCTGTCAGGGTTTCGGCCTTGTTCCGTCCTGCCAGCAGGACCATTTCTGTCTTGTTTGGGGCAAGCTTGGTCCCTTCCTGCCCATCCATATTTCTACGATGTCTGCTGCAATCTCAATCTTTCTTTTGGCTTCCATTATTGTTGCGCTGCTAGTTACTACCGCCAGATCATCGGCGTATGCGACGGTCATCGATCCCAGTGGCAGTTGTTCTTCCAGTAAAGAGTTATAGTAGACGTTCCACAATGTCGGCCCTAACACCGATCCCTGTGGGACACCACAAGTCATACTTATACTTCGAGTTTCCCCCACCATTATTGTCCTATCCTTTAGGTAGCTACATATCATCTTTCTTATGTAGGGTGAGATTTTCATTCTTTCCAAGTCCGTTATAATCCCGGCCCATGGGGCAGAATTAAATGCATTCTTGACATCGAATGTGACAAGTGTGAAGTACTTTTGCTTGTGTACTCGTTTAACCTCCTCAGCCTTGTCTAGCACTTTCTTTATGGCGTCGATCGTCGCGCATCCCTTTCTAAAACCGTAAACAGATTGGTCTATAGGTCCTCTTGGCACCCTCCGTATGTGGTTTGGGTATCAAGACTAGCCTTCCTACTTTCCATTCTTTGGGGAAGTCTCCTTTTTTAATAATGTTGTCCAGTGTTTCTTTTATTATGTGCAGGTTTTTCTGGGTAATAGCTTTTATCGCCTCCGGAGGAATGCCATCCGGCCCGGCTGCTTTGCCTTTTTTTATTTTATCTATAGCCTGTATTAGCTCTTTTTCCGTTAGTCTCGGTATTTCATCTTGGTGGACTTCTATTGGTGGCCATGCTTTCACCGTGCTTCTTGGGAACAGTTCTTCAGCTAAAATCAGTTTTTCATCGTCTGACAACTCTACCGGCGATGCCAGTGCCAGCTTTCCGGTGATTATGCGGTATCCCATCCCCCACGGGTCTTCATTTACTTCCTCGCACAGTCTGCTCCATGTCCTTTCTTTAGATTTCGTTATCTCCTTCTTTAGAGTGTTTCTTGCTATTTTATAACTGTTCCTTGTGGCTATCTTACTTTCCTCTGTGTTAATCGGATTATGGTTGGCTCTTGTCATAGCTCTTCTTTTCTTAATACAATCTTCTCTTGCTGCTTTAATTGATTCGTTTCACCAATGTACCGCTCTCCGAGCATTTGATATTTTCTTTTTCGTCAGAGCTACGTTGCATGCTTTAGTCAATACCTTCATTAGGTCTTTAGCCGTGTAGCCATATGCATCGTTCTCCAGTTCCTGTTTCGTTACCTCGCAGAGGCGTGGCTCGCGTTCTTTTGTATATTTCCATCCTTTCGTTCTCCGTTTTTGGATGAGGCTTCTGTTACGTATGCTTTTCCGGAGTTGGACTTGTATATGTATGTTATGGTGGAAACTCATGTTCTCTTCTTCACCTATTCTCCATTCTTGCACCATTCTTATCATGTCTCTTGAGCAGAACGTTATATCAATATGGCACGTTCCCCCATTTCTCTCGAAAGTAGGCCTGGCCCCCTGATTTAAAATGCATAAGTCTTTCCCACTTATCCACTCACTAAGAATTCTTCCTCTTTCGGTTTCGTGTGTGGCTCCCCAGCAGTGGGACTTAGCATTGAAGTCTCCCCCAATAATAAGTCTTCGGTTATGGTTATTATCGTTCACACAATCGTCTAGTTCGTTAATAAACTCTTGGAATCTGTCGAGATCTACATTTGGGGAGATACAGCATGTATATATAGTGCAGTGGTGCCCAACCTTTAACTTGACGCGAGCCAATTTAGAATTTAAAAAAATTTGGCGAGCCACAATTATATATCGCACTTTAAATATTTCAATTATAAACGTATATAATGCACAAACTATAAAAATGTGTTGTGTAATATGTTAAGGAAAAAGTGTAATTATGTACTCTATATTATTATTTATTAAAAATTCAATACAATACAGATTAAGTACAAGAAAAACATTTTTTAATGTGAAACCTGACACTGCATGTCTTCTGCGAGTTTATTGTATTCTGGTACATACGATGTTATGGCTAAATTCATGCAGTCATTCAGATGTTCGTTTGTTATCCTGGATCTGAACTTTGATTTCAACAAGTTCATTGTTGAAAAACCACTTTCGCAAAGGTAAGTTGATCCAAAGCAGGAGTTTAACCTTAGAAAAGTTTCTTTTAAAAGTGGATATTTTTTCTCATCTACGAGTACCCAAAAATCTGTTTGTGATATTCTTGTTTTTAATTGTAGATCAGACTGAAAATCAATTATTTCCATTTCTAGATCAGCAGAATTTTTATTTAACATATTTGCAATCTGTTGCGATATTTCGGAAATATTAGTACCAACAAATGGATTTGAAATGAATGACGCAATGGGCTGAATTTTGCGAAAATCAGAAAATCGAATTTCGAAATTATTTCTAAGCTCGACGAGATTTTCAGAATATTTAATTGTTTCAATTTTCTTAAACTTCTTGATGTAGTTTTCCAAACTTGTAAAGTGGCAAAAGTTGCATTCCTTTATTTGGGATATCCACAAATTTAATTTTGATTTAAATGCGTTTATACTTCCTATTAACTCAATAATAGTCTTTTCTTTGCCCTGAAGTTCAAGATTTAGTTTATTCATTTTGGTTGTTATGTCTGTAAGAAAGGCTAAATCAGATAACCAGCTATGATCATTAAGTTCTTCATAAGCTTCGTTTCTGGTTTCTAAAAATTGTTTTATCTCTGGAAGAAGCTCTAAAAATCGTTGTAGGACTTTTCCCTTACTAAGCCATCTAATTTCAGAATGTAACATTAAAGTTCCATACTCAGCATCAAGTTCATCAGTCAGTAGTTTGAACAATCTACTCTGAAGTGGTCTGGCACGAACAGAATTTACAATTTTTAGAACAACATTCATCACGTGTTCATAACGTAAAACTTTTGTACATAATGCCTGCTGATGTATAATGCAGTGGTAGTTAAAAAAGTTTGGAAACTCAGCATCATTCTTACATAATGTGATGAAACCAACAGCAGAACCAATCATGGCAGGTGCGCCGTCTGTTGTTATGGACACAAGTTTTTGAAGGGGAAGATTAATTTCGGTTATATGGTTTTTAATTGCTTGGTATATGTCCACTCCGCGTGTATTGCCTTTTAATGGCAAAACTGACAGTATATCTTCCTTCACTGAGCAATCGTTAAAGACCATCCTTATAAAAATATTTACTTGAGCTACATTGCAAATATCTGTTGATTCGTCACACTGTAAACTTAAGAAAACGCATTTTTGTAAATCATCTTTTACTTGTCCTCTGACATTTTCAGACATAGCTTCTATTCTACGAGTGACGGAATTTCTGGATAATGGGACATCTTGGATAGCTGACATAATTTCATTCTTATTTTTAGCTTCTTGAAATAAAATCTCGGATGCAGCAAGCATTGCTTCTTTAATTATGTTGCCATCATCAAAGGGTTTTTTGTGAGTTGCAAGTATATGTGCAATTTTAAATGATGCAATCGTAGCCACCTTCGTTTTATTTGCGGACTTGGTAAACATTGATTGTTGGGCAACTAATGCGCCTTTCAATTCTTTTACTTTACATTTTCTTATATTGCTGTTAGAAGGATATTCAGTATCATATTTTTTATGAACTGTTGTGAAATGTCTTTCAATGTTGCTTTTTTTTCCAACAGAAACTGTTGAACCACAAATCAAACAAATACATTTGTTCTTAAAATTAATGAAAAAATATTTCTCTTCCCATTCATCGTTAAAATTATAATTGTAGGTACGTTTTTTTCTTTTTTCCGGCTCATATGATGACATGATTAGGGTAACTACAAAATCGTTAAAACTAATGATTAACATAAATAGAAAAAGCGAATATTTTTATACCTGTATGAAACCACCAAACCACCTACTTCACGCACAGTTTCGAAAATTCTGTGTTCACTGTTCACTGGCATGTGTTTTAAGCAGGCTACGGCAAGCGACTGCCCGACTGACGGTAGCGGGTAGCGGCGCGGCGCTGTAAAATAGCAAGTCGGCACAACTGAAATTCGACTTTTCCTTTCCCCTCGTTGCACTTGACTTGACAAAAATAAGAATGCACCAGATCTGCAATGCGAGCTACAGCAAAAGGTCGTGCGAGCCACGTGTGGCTCGCGAGCTACGGGTTGGGCATCCCTGATATAGTGGTTTCGTTGTTCTCGACCCATACGTAGCCGTTTCCTCTCCCGGTTCTGCTTAAAATTAGCCCTCCTTGTGGGATGTAAATGGCCGCGTTGATTTGTGCGTCAGGGAACCACCTGGGGCTATTTGATATCATTCTTTGGTTTGGTTCTTGAACTAAAGCTGCGTCTACTGATTCTGATGCGCAATATTTTATTAGCAGATACATCGCCGCTATGCATCTGTCCACATTAACTTGTCTGATGTTCATAGTAGACGGGTAGGAGCAGCCTTTCTCTTTCTCCTTAGGTCCTGCACCAGTTCCCGGTATTTTGGGCACGTCATAGACTCTGTTTTGTGTTCAAAGTTTTTGCATAGGTAGCATACTTGCTCGTTTACGCAGTCTTTTTTCAGATGTCCTTTCTCACAGCATCCATTACAGTTGTCCTCTTGTTCTTGTTCGGTGCACTTATTGATTGAGTGTCCAACTCTGTGGCATTTGTAGCACCGTATGGGGGTGCTTAGATCTCTCACCCTCCATCGATGAGAGTTTTCTCCTACCACTTTTTTCTCAATTAGTCTTCTGGCTTCTTCCTCGTTAACTGTAATGAAGGCGAATTTAACACCTTTTGTGTTGGCTTTCTCTGCCATTCTAATTTGTTCCATTGGAAGCAGGTTCCTGTTTATTTGCCTTTCGATTACCGCCCTGACCTCTTGTTCGCTTGTGGTCTCGTCAATATCCAGTAGCATTACTGTTTCTTTTTTCTTGACCGTTTGAATTGTGGCTATTTCTCCTAGTTTTTCTGAGAGGAGATTTCGAAATTCCTCTCTGTTCTTTCCTTCTTTACTCTTGATTTTAATTTGGATGTTGTTATCTGTCTTAGTAATTTTGTCGATAGTTATGCCCTGGGTGTCTACATTGCGTTTCATGTTCTTCATAACTTCAGGGTAGGATTGGCCTTCTGTGGGTTTCACGATTATTGTTTCTACGTCTCTTGTTCTTTGTTTCTTGAATTCCATATCCTCGGTTTTGTCACTACGTTTGCTTTGCAAACCTATGCTCATTTTTTCTTTCCTACATATGTATTCAAGTACTTTCCTTAATTTTATATCATCTATTTGTTTTGTGGTTACGCATATTGGCTCTTTCCTATTGTTTTTTCTTATCATCTTTATTACCTTATCAATCTGCTCTTTGATCTCTTCTGTCTGGTTACTTGCGGATTCTTCAATTTTGACCCAGTATGTGTACTTTTCCATTTTATCTTTCATTTCATTGTCTTCTTTAATTATCCCGCAGCTTTCTACACTACATACAACGCCTGCTTTTATGAGTTCTTGCTTTAATTGTGGATTCCTTTCCATTTGCCTGTCGTTTATGGGATCTTGTTCTCCGGCATTTGTTACTATTATGGTGTCTTTGCCGTCAACGTTCCCTTTCTGTTTCTATTAAAATGGGTATAATTCGATCAATCTGGTAGGTACCCAATCTTAATATTTCTTGTACCTCTACTTTTATATTAACTTGTACCCCTATTTCTCTAAGCATAACCTTGACCTTTTTTCAGTTCTAGTTGCGCCTCTTGCTCTGTTTCCATACAACTTTGAACTATGAGTTTCGTTTTCCTTGCCTCTTCTTTTATGTTATGGATTCTCGTTTTCTGTTCTATGACATGTGCTGTAAGAAGCGCACTGCAAAATCTTAGTTCAAGACACATTATAAGTGGGCGCCACATGAGCTATTTATTTTCTGATTTTTACCCAAAATATAGCAAAGTAAGGAAACCTACATTTATTTTCCAAAGTATGAATCATTCTATCTGGCATCGAGGGAATGTCCACACAACTGAGCAATTCTTCCAAGTGGCCATATGTACTTCCTGTTGCTAGTGTTCCCCATACTGCTCCAGTGTTTATTGTTGACATAGTTCTATTAGGATTTTCCGTGTCCAATTTAAACACTTTACGGAGTCGTGTGCAGTTAAAAAATATCGTACTAACTAAGCCTTTACCAGTATGGGTCTCCTTCATAATTTTAATCTCACCATTACACATTTTGGAATGGTTAAATTGAAGAGCTAGAGTTTTTTTCAGTAGATATGCCAATTCAACTATTCTGTTGCCTGTGATTCGTGGATGCAAAACTCTTTTTCTACCGTCAATGGGAAACTGTTGATTCTATAAATAAAACATATATAAATATATAAATAAAAAACAACTGTACAAGGTGCCTCAACTTCCTGTAACGGATACAGAGATACAGAGGCTAAATGAACTTGGGAAACTTCTTTACCGTTCAAAATTGCTTCAGGAAAATCGGTTGGAATTTCTTCAAAAATCATAGGTTCATTTTGCTACAAGAAATAAAACATTAAAGCTGGTATGGTATGCAGTTTTTCTTTCCATATTTGTGTATGCCATATTTGAAACGCTAATGTGTACCGAATGCCAAAGAGTTTACATGCACGTGAATGTTATAGGTTATGAGTAATCAAAATTAAGTTCTTACATCAGAATCAGATGGACTACAATAATATTTATACATTTTAAAATAGGTACTACTTACCTTGAAGAGTTCTGAACTGTAGATCTACTGATCCAAGCCTTTTTTGGGCTCTAGAAGTCTTATTGTTTTTTCGCGGTTTCCGTCCGTACATTCGCCCCATTGTGGATAGGTATTCACGAATTGAAGTAAGCAATACACAAACGTCGCTCAGTCAAATAAATGTGAACACTCAAAACACAAATATAAGCCGTTCACGACCTTTTTGGGACAGAGTTGGCTACGATTTTTTCTTTTCATGTTGGACTAACTGATTCGGTGATGTAGCGGATGCAACTTTTTTTTGTCAGTGTCTGTTCGACATTTTCTTACCACCACATTGCCAGATTTATTATTTAATATTCGTAAGAAAATAAATGATTTATCAAATGTGAAAAAATTCATTTCAATTTCCGTCAAAGGAAAAGTCAAACTGCCCAAAATAATTTTGTTACAACTAAAAATTTCCATCAAACGATCCTACTTCCAATTTAAAAAGGACAGACCAAATTTAAAAGAACGCGAGTGGATGTGGAGACTAGAGAATATCCGGCAACAATGTACCTATTCAGAAAATATAACCTTAAACTGAAAACAACCTAACCTAATACAAAAAGTGTCAATTTCCATGAGGGAGTTTAGTTGCAACAGAGGTGCTGCCAACAAAATTACTAGATGGTCATAGCCTCACCTGACCCAAAAAGATCGTGAACGGCTTATATACGATGTAAAGCAAGGCAAAGTATAGTAACTTGTAAATAAAACAACTTCAAAGCACGTTGAGAGAACCAAGCTGGTGATTCACCGCATAAGAATGTAATGCGCAGTGAAGCCTTGAAGCATAAGGTCACTAAATCACGTTAGCTACGCTAACACAGGTAGGGAAACACCATTTGACAGGTTCAAAAAACGAGTTTGTCAATGTCAAATTTACCATAGGCGCTACTAGTAAGGGCATAAATATTTTTTCTTATTATTAATGTATTGTTCGAATGCGATGCCACAATCCTTTCTCTAGGTTGTAGGTTAGGCAGATGATCGCTTTTAACCGCAATTTAAAATGTTTTTCGTTATCTACTGACCCTGAAACTTGAAGATCTGAAGAAATATTAAAGGTAATTTTTCACGATTACAAATCATTTGCCTAAATGATGACCTAAAGAGATGATTGTGATCTCGGATTCCTTAGTTCTTCCAACAAATTTTCTCAAAACGTAGGTATTTATATTAAACTAGTGAGTCACCCGAACTACGCTTCGGTTCGCTAAATTAAAAGAGATTCATTAATATAAATTTTTAAAAAAGTATGCTTTTACTGGGAATCTAACCCGGGCCGACCGCGTGATAGGCGGGAATTCTACCACCAGACCAAGTCTGCTTGGTTGAATGAACATAGTGAATCGCCCGAGGCACTAGCTGCCGCAGCACAGCCCACGTTCATACACGCAATTTAATCAAATTAAAACTTTTTCGCACTTTTTTTGAAAATAAAAACCGGCGTACGATCTAAGTCTAAATATTAGCAAAATGTTAAGCCATCATACAACGTAATCGGGCCAGTATCTTCGGAGGAGATATCGAACAAACATACATGCAAAAATACACGCAAACAAACACGCAAACATACACGCAAACATACAAAGAGAGCACCGATTTTATGTTATAAGATAGCATTATGGTTTTCATTTGTTGCGTTAAAGGTTGCCTGAACAACAGCATAAAAAGTTACACGTTGTTTCAAGTTCCTGAAGGTAATTTAAACTGCAATATTTATCAATACTTTTTAATGAATTACTTATTGCAAATTAAGGACCAAGAAATAGCATAAAACGGCAGTAGTGGTTGAACGAAATAAATAAACTGCTCAACTACAGATCTAAAGAGTAGCTTCAGAATGTGTAGTTCAAAACGTGACCACCGAAGTTCTGTAGATGGCGCCAAGTGGACAAGCCGCCACTGTGCTACAATAGCCAGCCATACACGTAGAGACTTCTCCGCGGATTTTATCCGTCGCAGATTAAGTCCGCGCTCTTTCGCGGACTTGGTGTGTGACAGACTAAGTCTTTGTTACCCCACTAATGTAAAGACATGTCTGCAGACAAATCTGACATACTTAACCTTTCGCAGACAAAACTGTGTGTTAGTGGGTGAAATCTGCCGACTTCTCTGCAGACTTTGCCAAATCTGTGGTCTTTGGTTTCGATAAAAGTTTTTAGTGGAAGTCTGTAACGTTTTTAGTGATATTTTGATCTGTTTTGTTGTGCTATTGAGAAAATGCTCAGAAGGAATAACAAAAAAGTTTCATTGTGTTTGGCTATGTTTAACATACATCTTATGGCAAATAATTATTACACTACAACTGCAAAACACCGGAGCAAATGGGTAAAAAAATGGTTACTTGAAAAGGAAACTCTAAGTCATTTGCCGTTATTGAAGCAATTGGGACAAAACGAGCCCGACGATTTTAGAAATTATTTAAGAATGGATAGTGCAACTTTTGAAAAACTACTGTCCATGGTAAAAGAAGGGCTAAGAAAGCAGCACACTGCCATGAGGGAACCAGTTTCTCCAGAAGAGCGTCTGATAGCCACACTTAGATTTCTTGCAACTGGAAGATCTTATGAAGACCTAAAATACTCTGTTGGAATTTCTGCTCAAGCACTGGGATACATTATACCAGAGACATGTTCTGTTATTTTTAATTCACTCAAAAAGAATACATGAATGTAAGTAAACAACCTGAATTATTTATTACGAAAACATACCTATATTAATAAAATAAACTTTTACACTAAGCTAGTACCGCGTGTCTTAAAATGAATTACATCTAGTATGCTTTGAATTTCCCACAATGCAATCTAGAATTTTACTTGACATTGGCAAAACTGTAAGTCTATGTCAAATTCGAGGTTAGCAGGTTATGTTTTGCGTCAGTTTGTGTCAAAACTGACGCAAAACCTAACCTGCTAATCTCGAATTTGACTTAGACTTACAGTCTTGCCAATTTTTAGCAAAGTTTTCAATTGCATTATGGGAAATTCAAAGCATACTAGATGTAATTCATTTTAAGACACCCGGTAGTTATTACAAGACTATATTTTATTAACTACCTACAAATTTTGCAAATACAAAATATCTTGTGCAGCATCTGAATAATATGTAGTTAATGCATCAGATGTCGTAGGTTGAGGACTCGGTTGAGGACTCGGTTGAGGGGATGGTGTCGTTGTAGAACTGCTAGAGTACACCTTGTAGTGTGAGCTAAGGCTTGTGCTTGGAGCTGTTTGCCAAGAAATATTATTATTTACGGTAGAAGTGTCTGTTACATCGGTTGAACGTGTTAATTCTTTAAATAATCCCTTGGCTAGTATTTTATTAATTAGTGACTCAGCTAAGACTTGCTGCATGGGATCCATTTTTCGTAACTTAGCGCTGACATTAATACCAACAGCATCAAACTCATCCGGCACGTCATCTTTCCGCTTTAGAACTTCAGTGCATGTTTTCATGAAATCTTCATGTTTTTCTTGAAAGAACTGTTGCCTTTTCCTATTTCTTGCTGATTTCTGGATTATTTTTCTTTTGGGAATTGATGGTTGTCGGAAACTAGTCTGAAATAGAATCATTTTATCTAATTATTAAATTATACACTTTTATTGTATTAATCTATCATAGTAGCGTTTAAAATTATAGACGTTTGCAAAGTTTACGCTACTTATTTGGTTTCAGTTTCCAAAATCCACCGAGGACTAGAAAAAAATTGCATCCGATTTTGAAACTCGTTGGAATTTTCCGAATTGTGTACCACCACCTGGTACAGGTGCACTATATTACAACTATAAAAACTTTTATAGTGTCATTTTGATGGCTTTGGTAAATGCAAATCACGAATTTATTTATGTAGATGTTGGAAAACAGGGAAGAATGTCAGACAGTGGAGCACTTGAATGGACATCGTTTTATAAAAAGTTCACTACAAATAATTTGAATTTTCCGGACAACAGTGAAACTAAAGAAAATCTTAACTTTGTAATTATAGGCGATTCGGCGTTTTCTTTACAAAATTGTTTGTTAAAACCCTATCCAGAAAAAGATCTTACATATGAAAAAAAGGTATTTAATTACAGACTGTCTAGAGCAAGAAATGTTGTTGAAAATGCTTTTGGGATACTAGCCGCCCGTTTTCGCATTTTCCATACAAGTTTGGCGGTACGTCCCGAGAACCTTATTAAAATCGTTCTAGCTTGTTGCATTTTGCACAATTTTTTAAGACGAACTAGTCTGTCTTATGCAACACCTACTACTTTTGATAGAGAAAATCCTCTCACACATGAAACTGGGGTAGGCGAATGGCGTTTGCGAGGTGTGGAATTGGTTTCTTTGTCAAAAACGAAAAATAAAGGTAATGCATCTTTAGAAGCTAAGATTAATAGAAATAAATACTGCGATTATTTTAATGGTAAAGGAAAAGTTGATTGGCAAGATAAAATGATCGAAGTCGGGAAAGCATGATTTTTTATAAAATAATCATAGCAAAAATAGTGGAAAAATGTTTAAAAAAATGTGTTTCTATAATATGTATGATTATTTGCAATAAATGTCTTACCTCCAGTGATTCCTGTGTATTTTCAACATAATTTCCTTGCTCCTCGTTTTCAAATACATTATTCTCCACGACACTTTCCGAGTTTTCCTCTTCGCTTTCTTCTTCAGTCATATGTGGGCTGAACGGTTCTTCCAAATTCTGACTTTCGGTACTTTGCACCGGAATCTCTTGGTCGCTCGTAAATAGTAGCAATTCAAAATACCATAATCGAGGCTCATATATATCATCTGTTCCTGTTCCTGTACGTTTTGAGTTCAAAACCTTCTTCAACTCTTTTCTGAAGCAACTTCGTAGATTTTGTATTTTTTTAAAAACAATATTACGGTCCGCGCCAGCATACACTTTCTTGCAATATTCAACTAAAGCTTCATAACCCCTATTTTTTAAATTTTTGTTGGAGTAATCTCTGGATTTAATTTTCCATAAAGCCGGATAATTTTTATAAATCTCTATAAATCCCGTCAGGAATTCTTTTCCCATAAAATGGGTATCAATAATGTTACTGTTTTCAGCCATATTCTTTAAAAATTAATTTTGGGGAAACTTATAGAAGTACACACTACACGAATCGACGGATTTAACCTGTGTGAGAAAACTGTGCGTTTTTTGGCATCGGCAGACTTAGCATGCGGGTTAAGTCTTTAGACAAGTCTGTACATGGTAAAGTCTGGCGCGTGAGTCACACACTAACGCACAGATTTGTCTGCAGACTTTGACTGCGGCGGATCAAGTCCGCAGAGAAGTCGCTGTGTGTATGGCTGGCTAATGCTTGGAAATTTTGCGAAGTGAAAAATCGGCACCTTTCGCCAAAACCAAATAGCGCATGAAGGTGCTCGGGACCTTAGCAACAACTTTGCCCCCTTTCAAAATTTCGATATCTGTAGCCGTTCGAAAGTTACAGGCGATCCAGACAGACGGACGGACGGACGGACGGACGGACGGACGGACGGACGGACAAAACGTTCGCATAAGTACGCTGAAGCTACTAATAAATAGACCACTAGATGATAAGCATTATTTACGTGTATGTGAGATGCCGAAGTATTGGAATGCGGGTCCCGAGTGGTGTAGCTTGAACGAGCGTCCACGTTCGATCAGCAGAGTTAAGCAACGCTGTCTCTGGTCAGAACTTGGATGGGAGTTCCACGGCTGCATCTCTCGGCGCCTCGTGGTACGGCTATCACGGAAAAAATTGGTCCCGGCGGTCATACAACATCATGACAGTCGTTAGTGGGGCTGGAAGTCCTCATAACTGCACAGCGACGCCTATAATTGGCCTAACGGCTGTTGGCTGAGTGCGAATTAAATAAATAAATAAATAAATATTCGCTAAAGCTTTAGAATTGTGAAAATTAATTTTTTTAACCTGGAAAACGTTTACAAATTATTTGTTATGTAATATTTATTTATTGCGTTCACGTTACACAAACTTCAATTTATTTCTATTATACCCTATAAACTAATTGGGTACGCCACTGACAAAAACGAGTTTGGTTTGACATAAATAACTCCGAGTTTCGCTACCTGTGTTAGCGTAGCTAACGTGATTCAGTGACATTATTGAAGCATATAGTCCCTGTATATAGGTTACTAAGAGTTGGGAAAACAACGGGATACATTTTGATTGGTTTGGATCACTTTTTGCACGGCATGTGTGATAAAAGTGCGGTTTTTGCATATTTTGTAATAGGTTATGACAGTTTCACACATGCAAATCTAAATCTTAACTAAATTGGCGTATATTCCTAATAGTCAGTTCTAGAGATTTTAAGAATGATCAATACTCTGAAAGCTCTTCCATCAAAGGCAAGTTAGCAAGGTTGGTTCCCATAACCTCTTTGTTTGACATATGTCAAATATCTAATTTGGATCAAAAATGTATGTCAAAACAGGCTGTTTGCCCAACTCTTAGTAAACTATATACAGGATCTCTATTGAAGCAGGAATGCTCACGCCACCTATCGGTAAACTTCTGAATAGTAAAGTGATTCTATTCCTTGCTAAAGTAGAATCTGGGAGTGGGGATAGCACGGGCTGGTCTTAAGTTCTGTATCCTGCATCTTCAATTGTATATTTTCGGTTTTAAAATTTGCCATCTCTTTACGTAATGTGTTTTTTACTCTATATGTAAGCTCCTTCCATCCTTTATTTCTAATTTTGGTTTAATATCTTGTAGTATGTGCTCCATTACTAATTATTTCGTGTTCTGTGTATGTTTGTTTAGCCCTGCAACTTACTTATCAGAGAGTCAGTAATTTGTGCTGCCTATCTACACGATTGGCGTTCTCGATATTGTTATTTGATCTTTACAATATTTTTATTTGTTTCTCACTTGTAAACATCAATTTATCAAGTCACTGTATTAATCAAGAAAGTTTATTTTAACAAGTTACTAACTTGTAAAATATTTACAAGTTAACTGTCAGTTTTACAAGCGTACTCATAGATAAATGATAGCGGGCAAAGCCAGAGTTGTCTTCCTTAGTATGTGTAATACTGATGAATTTAGTTGCGTGTCAGTTTGACATTTTGAATAAATGGTAAATTTCTAGTTATTTACAAGTGAGGAGCAAATAAAATATTCAACAATACACGCAAGGTAACAGGTTTTACTGGCTCGCTTTGCACGCTATCATTTATTTATGAACACGCTTGTAAAGATTTTACAAGTTAGTAACTTGTTAAAATAAACTTTCTTGATTAATACAGTGACTTGATAAATTGACGTTTACAAGTGAGGAACAAATAAAATACTATTATCTGTCTGCATACATTCATATACCCGGATGCTTATAATATTTAGGTGACGAACTATCTGCTTTCTTTACCTTGCACTTCAGACAGTCCCTCACTTTTTCCACAACTTTTAACTCAGTTTACGCATTATAAATTTAGTGAAAACAGACCGCGGTCGCGATTAACACGTTGTTCACATTAAACTACATAATTTGATTTAAATTACAAAACAACAATTTACATATTTTGTTTAGCTAAATTCTGCAGATGTCACTACGCTTGTCGTCCAAAAAGGTTTAAGACCTTGCTATATAATATTAATCGTATATTACATACCGAGGTGGAAAGTGTTTCATTACTATCGAGAGATTAAGTAGCATCTCGGTTAACTTTATCTCGAGACAGGAATGAAACTTTTCACCGTGGTTTGTATACTATTTTACTCACAATCGGTTTTGTCATTATTTATTTAAGTAGGTAAGTTTCAAATAATACCTTAGAACAGAAAATAGACAGGAATTTCTTTTAACTTGGCTGTAACATCTAGGCGATGGAAACGGCCATTTTGAAAACCCATGTATGACTAATGAGGTGCGATACCGGTTTGACAGTTGTGGGTCTTAGTTAGTTTGAGACTAATTTTGGCTGTTATCAGACCCCAAATACCAGGACTTTGGGCATTACATTCCATCACTAAGTATTAATATTACTTTTCACTTCAAATAGAGAGATAATTTCTCTGAACATGTCACTTGTCATACGTACTTGTACACAACAATAGTCATGGGCATAGAAGGGAACGTATAATAGGGTCATTATTTGTAATCACACAATCTGAGGAAGCAATTTAAATTACAGACAGTGACTGAAGTCACACAAACTCACATGTAGTCATAATCACATAGTGTAAAGTGCACTTAATAAAACTGTTGAAATTGTTTGCTGCACATGCACCTTCTTGATATGATACGCCACTGCCAAAAGGAAACAACCATCCGCCATTTTGAAAACCCATCGTGGTCGCACGGATTTCTTACAAATGCGGCTTCCTGTCTATTTTCTATTCTAAGAATAATACGTATTTTTATCGCAGTTTAACAAGTCACTTTAACAAAGGAAACTGCGACGCTGTTGCTAGGTAACATGACAAGTTCATTGAAAGTGACGTTTAGCTAGCCGGGAAAATCTTCTTATTTTAAATATGACATATGATTTTCAGTTGTGGCTCCCCGTTCTTTCACCTAATAATAGTTATAATTTAAAAAACTAAGGTGTGATCGGGGATTATTTTCATCTAGTGTGGCCGTGGAGTGCTTGTACCAAACATTTTTTTTTCTTTTAAGTGAGTTATGGTTACATTCAAGAATTGGGAGCGTTCCGTGGCCCTGCTGGATGGGAGTAGTTTTTGATCATACCATATAAATATATGCCATTTTCATTAATTTTTTTTTAAATTTTTAAGCTACAATGTAATAGGGCTCTTCAGCCTGTTTTGTAGCCGTACATAAATAAATAAATAAATAAATATGACACTTGAAACAATTTAAAATTTTCTACTAATTTTACTAATATGCTAATAAATAAAACATTCTATGCACCACTGGAGATAGTCATGTCTGTTTTTACCTACGGTTGACTTACAGACATATACAGCACTATATAAAACGCAAAAAACGTGTTAAAAGTAAATACACAGCGTAGAAGAAGACACGACCATTGTTTTTCGTCTGAATTGATGCACCGTCTAGTTTTGTTTATTAAAATAGTTTGATTTGATCAATATCAAATTTAGGTTATGCCAAAGAATTGCTGTTAAAATAACAGAATGGAGGAATATAGACCGCCTTGGTAAAACCCGTTTACTCCATTTGTGATTCTGAACAGTCTTTGCATGTGCAATCTTTTAACGCACAGTGGGTAACCACAAAATTGCCAAAGTTACAGCAAAATTTGACAATTCATGGTTCTTCATGCATTAAGTTCTTGAAAGTAACAGAACTTATCCCTTTAGTTCAACAAGATGTCACGAATGAGCTTTCTGTAACTGACGTACTTTCCTGAAGTTACATAATGTCAATGTCGTTCGGCGTTAGTAACTTTTTGTTACTAAATATTTGATACCCTGGTAAAAATATTCACATTCAAGGCCTGCTCAGATTCACAAATGGAGTGAAAGGGGTCTAGGCAATACACCTAATGTAGCAGTTTTGTCTTTAGATTGAATGGCAGGATGGTAATAGTTCGAATTACATATTGTCCAACGTCAAAAATACTGTGAGTAATAAATTAATTATCGAGATATTGAACCCAACATGACAGTAAAACTAAACAATTGTTTAATTTCTAGGAAGCTCTGTAATGGGTGCCAATGTATTACAGTTTTATTTCCAGATTTATCACACAGTAGCTCTGCTCACCTGCTGCTTGCTGCTACTCTCAGCACAGCAATTATGACAAACCAGCTTGTGTTTCGGGTCTGTATGACAAAACTTTTGTTGTAAATGCTTCCTTCAAGGCCACTCTGCCCAGCCACTGTCAATCGCTATACTCAATTACTTATACGTCCCTGTTGTTTTACAAATTGTGTTGCGTTGGTAAGTAAAATATGATTTAATACCGGAAGTATGAGTAACTATTCAACTCACTTGTCATCTATCAAAAACTGACCAATAAAAATACAAGATTTAGCGTCTTTGGGCCAATAAAAATTAACTGTATTGACTATTTTCACTAGTGAAAATAATCGACAATTTTCACTAGTGGTATAGTGAATATTTTAAACAAATTTGATTTTTATTAGAAAAAATCAGTATTAGTGTTCTGTTACTATAGAAATTGCGTAGTTTCGTACTAGATTTACTGAAAACTAATTTGAAAAAGTTGTTTGGTTCATTGAATGCCATTCTTAGTCAAAGTTAAGTAGAATATTTTTGCGGTGGTATCGCTACTCATGTCCATTGCGCTTAGGATTAGGACTCGTGCTAGCGCACTCGTCCTAATCGAACCTAAGTGCAATGGACATTCGTGATACCACAGCAAAAATATTCGACATAAATTTGACTACTCGTGGTAATTATAAGTGACAATTTGAAGCAGACACTGATATCAGCTATTTTCGAATGCAAAGTTATTTATGCAGATCATCTCAACAGATTGAAATTAGATAAACAGTAGAACGAAGTTTAAAGAAATACCGAACAAGTATGTTTTTTCTCAATTACTTTTCATTGGCACAGCCTGCCGATGTATTACTTTTAGGTGCAACCAATTTTACTAATTTGCAAAATTTTCCACATCCGCTCAATTAATCGTAACCAACCCAAATTATATAACAGTTCTCATAAAATTGTATAACACGTGCGAAGATAGCAACCGCTTTGGAGTTAAAGAGCAGTCTGAAAATGAAGTTTAGTGATGGTGTCCCTACGTTAGATGTAAATCAGGATCATTTCTGCGGCAGTTTGTGTGGAATATTGATGCTAAGAACTGAAAAGCTTTCGGAACGGATCTGTCGCGAGTCTTTGTATGTCTTTGTCAATTTGTTACTGCGCTATCTGTAATGGTAATGTGAATGGGTTTATTTCTCTGGATACGCGTTCGAAGATTTTCTGGAGAAATCTTCTGATGCGGCGGTTCACTATGACGCGTTTAATTAACCTCTTTGTCATATTGTGAACTTACATAAGGAAATACGAAGCGTAGCTCGTAATGTCAATGGTGGCACACGAAGGGAATAAAGAAAATATTGACGCTCTCAGGTCAGTGATTGAGGAATGAGGAGCAGTCGCACATCTCAATTCCACATTTGCACCAGTAGGTCAATCTTTCTTAAAGTACTTGTATTCTTAAACAAGATTTAAATATTCACCTTTAGAGTTTACAAGCTTTTCAATAAATCGTTCGGAATGATCTGCCTCCGAGATAAGAGTACTGTCAATATGTTTTACAACAACCTTGATATCCATGATGAGGTAGGTGCTCGAAAAAAATTGAATGTTGGTTTTACCTCTCTTGATATATTAATTCGTAGTAATAGGTATGTATAGTCGATAACCTCGTTTTACCTTGCGGTGTAGAGGCTGGTGCTTTATGTGCTTGTATCTGGCGTGTTCAACTTGCCCCGGATTCAGGATACAAAGTTGGAGAGCGCGTCTTTTGTGCTTGCACAGCAACCATTGTATGAGGTGTGTGTCATGTTGATGTGTTGACCTTGTTACTCTATCGCTTAGGTCTGCGGTTCTGAGTAGAGCACAGTTAATTTGGTGCCAAACTGTGAATGGTCTCACCGAGCCCGATTCCAATCGCTAAGGCTGCGGAAAAATTCGGGCCCGCGCGGGATCCGAACCGAAGACTTGCTTATTAGCAAGCCTAGTGCCTGCCCAACTGCTCTACGCGGCTTCTATTCGTAGCAATAATAACCAACTAAATATTTATTTTTTATACAGTTAGAAATATCTTCAGAATTGTCAGTAATAAAAGAGGATTTTGTACTTTTAGAAATAACGAATGAGGAATGATATTGCTTAGAGATTTTGAAAATCTGAATTCTTACGGCATTTTTTTCAAGACATACTCATAAGTTTAACTATGCCGATTATATAGTCTATAAGATCATGTAATATGGCCCCCCGTCATTTCTTTTTGCAAGTTTTGATACGTGGCCACGTATCAAAACTTGCATTATTAGTATCCCCGTTCGTGATATAAATGACTTTTGCCATAGAATAGTGAAGCATGTTGAAGAAATAAATAATATTCCTTGAATGTTGATCAATACTTTCCATGATATCACAAGAAGAGGTAAGATGTGGGAGATGGTCAAATAAAACGTTTTGTTTGATCACATGTTTGGTTATAAAAGTTCATATTTTCTATAATGTTTAATCTTCAAGCGAAAATGTATCAATGAATTTTTTAAACATTTTACTTTGGCACTACCGGCCGAAGTATTAATTTCGATCTCGAGCACTTTTACAAATTTACAATTTCTGTTGCAACCGCTTAATCAATCACGACTAATCCAAAGGTAGATATATATATGGTATAGGTATATATATCTGAAAACAATGCTAGATTTAAGTTAAAAATTTATATCTAATTCCGAATTCAAATTTCTGGAATTGTCTACTTTTACTTCAATTTGAAATTCTCACAACTATAAAGGAATAGTCATTCACAGTTGAGTCATTGTCGACGTCTTTAAGCAGATTTAAAGTTCGTTCAGTACTTATCGAAACAAAAAAAGTGCTTAAAAGCTATGCTGTTTTAAATTGCATTTTGTGTTATAGGTGCCGAAATACATTTCAGAATTTCTTGAGAGCGAAAATGAGCAGGTTTTATGAAATGTCCATGACATGTTTATTGGAAATGCCATTTTAGATATCATTTATAGACCTTAGCTGTTATGGGTAACGATGTTGTATGCGAAGAAGTTAGCAATAACAAAAAATGTTGTAATGTGATGTTTGTTGAAATGACTCATCAATATTGCCACAAAGTTTTAATAGTGCTGGAGAAATCTTAGCAATGAATAGAACGTTTCAAGTATCTACGTTATATGAAGGTTAAGAAGTTAAGGATTAAGATTTTGTTAACGTAACCTATTAGCTCTAAATAGCAAAGGCGAGATTAAAGATTAGTTTGATTTAAGTTGCATTGCTGTTGTGTTACCTACATGACCTTAACCTACCTGAGCGAAACTTTATCCCAGCCCCTCCCTGAATATTGGGTTACATGAGCGCACACGTGTAAATAACGAACTCAAGATTACATATTCTAGACATTCATTTTTAAAAATGACAGCAGCAGAAATAAGATATCTAAGAAAGATTACAGAAAAATTTATTGAGACAGAGCTGGCATAGACAAATTGTAAGGGTAGATTAAAATTCAAATTTACGAAAGTAATTGAGGAAACAAACTAGGGGAAAGAAGAGCAAGGCCATGGAAGAACTCGCTAGAGAGAATAAAATGCCTGAGTAGAGATAGAGAGGGAAGAAAAATTATAAAAGAAATAAAAGTATTATCAACGCGAAGGTAAGCATGGAAGAATAAAATTGGAACAGGCAGATTTGATCATATCACATCCGACAACCTGTGGCATGTGGGGTAGAGACGAGTAGATGCTGTATGTATTGTGTACATTCAAGCATTCAGTATGCCTTTTATACAGTCTAGGATAATTACTGTTAGAGTAATTGTTTACCATTTAAGGTTCATGAGGCAGATGTTCTAATTTTTATTATAGATATTAAATTTTGTTTACATCGCTCATGCTGTCGAGATACTGGCACGAGGAAGTCGCTTATCCTCTTTTTCTTCTAGAATGTAGATATCTTGATGTTTTAACCAGAAAAGAAGAACCAGCTATTGTTTATTAAGTCAACTATAAAGTGGAACTAATTTATTTCGTAGTTCTTAACCTTAGGCCACAGTCAGACATACATGTTTCATAATTATTATTTAGTCTATTTAAAATATTGTGCTGTAAAATATTCATATTATAGATTCATCTAATATCACTAGTCCTTATGGATTATAGATCTTAGTAGTAGACTGTGCTGCTTGTCTACGTAATTCAAAAGGAATGAAGAATACAAGAATTAATCCTATCAGCAACATTGCACTCATAACAAGATTTGCGCACAAATCGCTTACGTTGTAAAATAAGTACGAATATAAATAGGTAAATATTATTCCTAATGCCGAAGCAGCAGCTTGTGTAAGGCCTACTGATGTTCCTTCTGGCTCTGGATATGTAAGCTCTGCAGCTACTTCAAATCCAATTGGTATCAGACCAGTCATGAAAAAACTGTAAATGCATTTGGAACGTCATTATTATTTTACTATTTTTGACTCTAAATCAACGTTTTAATTTGACAACTAAAAACGTTTGATTTAGAAGACTCAGTTAAAAGATATGTGATAAGATACCAACTTCAATATCGGATAAGTTGTAGGTTATTTAGAAACTTGACCTATAACGTTTTTAATTTCGTGTTATTCTTATTTAGTAACTCACCCTAGTAGTGCCGAGACCAAATATACCGCAACAATGCCTTGATCCAAAATGAACGAGAAAGATATCATTCCTCCTAAGCAAAACGTATATACTGCAAGCAGCGTTTCTCTAAAATATTTAAACTATATAACATTTGATATTGGTATAAATGGAGAGTATTTACTTACCTAAATCGATTAATTTGTCTAGAACAAACCCACATGCTACCGCTCCTACCATTCCTGCAACAACAAGAAGGAGTCCTATTCTTCCTGCATCTTCCGAAGCATCCTGAAGTATTGTTTAGAAATGAAATCACAGTACCACATCAGCACCGAACTACCTACCGGGTAATATTTAAAATAATTTGATTCAAGAGAGCTGACAGGGGCACAAAATATTCCTACATTTATGCCATATGCCGTAAGGAGCAGCATGTATGCAGGATTAGCAATTAAGCCCCTTTATAGATTTTAGAAAGTTTGAAGGTGTTTTCTTTGCTAGATTCTGCAACCTTGCTTGGGAAGGTGGAGTTGGTGGTTCTGCCTTAAAAACTGAAAGCGTTTACAAAGTACATTTACTAATATTGTTCATTGCACTTTAATAGAAATCAATAGTAATTGAGTCTTGTGAGTTTGTTGAGAAATTATTTTATATTACCTAGTACCAGCGCTCTTCTTTTACAGATTGGTACATATCCATCGCGAATATATACAGGGTGTTTCATTAATAATTGGAAATATTTTAACTGTAGAATCCTGGGCTCAAAATATTAATATTTAACCCAAATCACTTAGATAAAATGTGGCTCGTTACTGAGATATAGGGTGTTCTATTTAAAAATTTAAAAATGATTTTTCCCCATTACTTTAAAACTATTTGACGCATCCGTATCATATTTGGCAGGAAGTTTAGACACACTGTAAACCATGCTGAATTGTGTTAAATAAACGTTTCTGACTACTACCAGAGGCGTACCACAGGGGCAAGTGAGTGGTTGACCCTTCCCAAATTCTACGCCACTGGCGGAATTACCATTTTAGCACAATTTTTCGACTCTCCAATACCTTCTATGTAAATAACATACTCTTTCTTCGTCACGATAACGTCATTATTTTTCGAGATATTTAAATTTAAACAAAGCGGAACAGTTATTTTGATTTTAATGTGTATTAATTATGTTGGTGTTTATGTCATAAGATTGCATTTATTACGCAAATGAAACTTTAATCCGTATTAACAAAAAAATATAATGTTATTTATTGAAATTTATTGAAACGAATACATGGATACATTTTTTTTATGTTGAATGCATCTATGTATTAGTTTCAAGAAATTTCAATAAATAACATTATGTTTTTTTGTTAATACGGATTAAAGTTTCATTTGCGTAATAAATGCAATCTTATGACAAAAAACACCGACATAATTAATACACATTAAAATCAAAATAACTGTTCAGCTTTATGTTTAACTTTAAATATCTCGAAAAATAATGACGTTATCGTGACGAAGGAAGAGTTGTTATTTACATAGAAAGTATTGGAGAATCGAAAAATTGTGTTAAAATGGCAATTCCGCCAGTGGCGTAGAATTTGGGAAGGGTCAACCACCCACTTGCCCCTGTGGTACGCCTCTGGTAGTAGCCAGAAACGTTTATTTAACATAATTTAGCATGGTTTACAGTGTCTAAACTTCCTGCCAAATATCATACGGATACGTCAAATAGTTTTAAAGTAATGGGTGTGTAGCTTGAACAAGCGTCCACGTTCGATCAGCAAAGTTAAGCAACGCTCTCTCTGGTCAGAACTTGGATGGGAGTTCCACGGCTGCATCTCTCGGCGCCTCGTGGTACGGCTATCACGGAAAAAAGTTGGTCCCGGCGGTCATAACAACATCATGACAGTCGTTAGTGGGGTTGGAAGTCCCCATAACTGCACAGCGACGCCTATAATTGGCCTAACGGCTGTTGGCTGAGTGGGAAATAAATAAATAAATAAATAAATAAAAAATCATTTTTAAATTTTTAAATAAAACACCCTATATCTCAGTAACAAGCCACATTTTATCTAAGTGATTTGGGTTAAATATTAATATTTTAAGCCCAGAATTCTACAGTTAAAATATTTCCAATTATTAATGAAACACCCTGTATATATGCAAAATTGTAGAAGTAATTTTTACACCTATTACTTTCAGAACAATGATGACTTCGACATACTTTGTTATAAAAACTCTATAATCAGCTTCCATATCTATCCTTAACATTGGATCATAACCAAAATTGAGAAAATAAATAAAAACAATATCATCTATCCAGAAACCGCACAGACCGTATGATTGCTTTTTATATTAGAATATTCAATTAAAAGATCCTCTTGAGTGAAAAAGTTAATACGTCTTCGACGACCCTTTACTTTTATGTAAAAGTAGCTTTAACTGGTGAATCGTTGATTTACACAAACCAGAAAAATGTGGAAATGAGGTTGTTAAGGTACTATCCATTAGCAATGCTAAAATGGAGATAACCACCATCTTATTGAAGACATGTACCATGGTGGTTCATCAAATGTTCTTGATTCAAATATAAGCTTGCATGGGTACAAATTGATATTTCAAGGTTATTGCAAAAACGGCTTGATAAAATATACGGAGGGGGCGAGGGAGGTGTAGCTAAACTACAGTTGCCTTAAGGTTCGTAGTTTTCTCCTGCTTAAGACTGTCGTGGGAGGTAAAGAGGTTCCCCTGTGAAGCTAAACAGGATGAATTTAGGTCAGAGAATGTCGATATCACCTAGGCTAGCAACGTATTGGGGTAGTCTATATACAACTGACATATATAGCCCAAAAACTAGAAGGTTAAATATAATGGCAAGGCAACGTTAAAAGGGTTTATCTTCATCAGTGTTGTTATAGACTCTTAATCAAATTAATTTTAGTATCGTTAAGAGCTTCATTACCGCACTCAGTGCGGTAATGGATATTACCGCACTCAGTGCGGTAATGGATAGATATTGCCGCACTCAGTGCGGTAATGAATATTACCGCACTCTTTTTGTATAAAGGAAATACGTTGAACCAGAATTTATTGATGAAGATAAAATATTGAACAACACACGTTTTGCTTATGGCAGTTAACGAGACTCGTTTGATTGCCGCAAAACTCGGCTCACCGCCTCGTTTTTGGCAATCAAACTCGTGTCGTTAAGATGCTCATAATCAAACTTGTATCGTTAATATCTATAACATATTTTTGGAAAACTTACACAAGGCCAGTTACAATTGCAGAGACTCAAATAAAAGGATCATGGGAGTCCCGCGTGCGATAGAGTTGCGCTCGGACGTATGTGAGCTCTCTCGTGCTTATTAAACTCGTTTGTGCTTAAAATACATAAATATTTAAAACATTAATTATATTACTAGTCTGTAACACCTCTTAAACTAATAGCAGTTAAATATCAGTGCGCGATACGCCGCAATCGCTGTTCTGCAGTGGCGATTGCGGTTAAACCAAATAAATAAATAACGGACATATTTCAATCTAAACAACTGTGATATTAATAACACAATTAATGCTATCTCAAACATGACGGACACAAATGGATTTAATTAAATCCACCAACCATGATTTATAAAGGCGTAAATGCTATTACAAATCCCACACCTATGGAAGAACAGGACATACCACATGTTGAAACAAATAAAAATAAGCGACCTTTGACATCGCCACAAGATAGCGACACAAATAAACGCTATCTTTTTAACACAAACTCTCTCGTAGCCGAAAACAGATTCTATTCTTTGTCATCCGAGAAAATATCTGAAAATGCTTCACAAACCCAAGTCCCCAATAGTGATACAGTAAAACAAAAAATTCCTCCGATATATCTACCCAACGGAACACATTACCAAAACATAGTCCAAGATATTAAAACACAAGTTAAGCAAGATTTTACTACCACCTACAAAGGTAATCAGTTACGACTGAACTTAACAAACATCGACGACTTTAGAAGCCTCACGAAATTCTATGATGAACAAAAGGTAAGTTATTATACTTACCGTAACCCTGATAATGCTAATATATCTGCGATAATACGTAATGTACCAATATCCATCACCGATGAAGAAGTCAAAGCTGCCCTAATTAATCTTAGCTACCCCGTTGTAAAAACAACTCGATTATTAAATCATAAAAAAATGGCAATGCCTCTAATCGCTGTTGAACTAAACAAAACGGATAAAGCCAAAGACATATTCAATTTGAATAGATTATTACACTGTGTAGTAACAACAGAACCACGGCGCAAAAATAATGACACCCCACAATGTACAAACTGCCAGCTAATTGGCCACACAAAAAATTACTGCCTCTTACAGCCACGCTGTGTTAAATGTACTGGGCACCATCATTACACGAAATGCACAAAACTTAAAGATGTAGACAAGCCACAGTGTGTAAACTGTGGCGGAGAACATACGGCCAACTACAGGGGCTGTTCATATATTAGGAAGTTAAACAACAAACCGACATTCCCTACGGTGAGGCCATCAAATCCCAATGCCACTATAACCGGGAACATTACCTCCAACCGCACCTATGCCCAAACTGTAGCCAACAACCTTAACACATTGAACTCCCAAGTAGCTGACACTGGTGCAACTCATTCGGATTCCCACACATCAAAAATTTTCAAAACTATTCTTGAATTAATAACACCTTATCTTGATCAAATAAAAAACTTTATTATGTCCCTCATTCCTATGTTGTTTCAAAATGTCAGCAAATAATTATTTTCCAATCCAACAATTAACACTCCTAAACTGGAACTCAAATGGATTAAAAGCCCAGAGGTCAACATTTATTTCGTTTATTGCCAGACACGGTATTGACATCGCCTGCATTACCGAAACACACTTAATTCAAAATGAAAGGTTTACTGTACCCGGATACCATATTTTCCGAAAGGATCGGGAAAATGCAATAGGCTGGGGCGGCTCGGCAATAATTATTAAGCGTAACCTAGTGGCAAGCTCTATCATCTTAGAAAATGTCCAACTCATAGAAGCTGTAGCTGTTAAAATAAATATGATAAATAACTCTCCACTTAAAATAATTTCTGCATACAAACCACCAAGGAATAAGCTAAATACAAGCGAACTAAATAACATTTTTACAGACTCGCTTCCTACAATACTAGCAGGTGACCTTAACTGCAAGCATACAAACTGGGGATGTAGAACAAATAATCCAAATGGAATTAAGCTAAATAATATCACCTCCCAATTAGCGATTCAAATATCCGCACCCAGTGAATACACATATTTCCCTTACAGATATAACCAATTGCCAGGTATTTTAGATATCATATTACACAAAAACCTTACTCTTCCTATAACTCAGACTGTCCTGACAGAACTTGATTCAGATCATCTGCCTGTCGTGTTCACTTTAAACTGTGCTGCTCACTACTACCCTAAACTTCCTAAATTAATTAAAGGCCCAATTGATTGGGAACATTTTCGAACCATAATGGATAATCGGATTACATGCCCAACAACTTTAAACAATGAAGAGGACATAAATAAAGCGATTGCATCCTTTGAGAAGGAGGTCACTGTAGCAGTCCAAGGAGCCACAGTAGCGAGCCGACCACACAGGGGCATTAAATGACCATAGCCCACCAGTACATATACAAAAGCTTATTAAAGAAAAGCATACTGCACGCCGACAATGGCAAAATACTAGAGACCCAGCAGTCAAAACTCGCCTTAATGGATTGATTCGGACAGTAAAAATTGAACTGGACAAATACAGAATAGCTTCCTACAATTTTTATATAGAATCTCTAAACCCTGGGGACTCGAACATGTGGAGGGCCACCAGAAAGATCCTAAAACAGCCTACTATTATTCCACCACTTCGAATTAATGACACTACGTATACAGACGATGCCGACAAATGTGAAGTATTTGCTCAGCAATTGGAAAACGCATTTATCACTTCATACAATAACAGCACAAACATTGATCACGTAAAACATGAAGTAAATTAACATTCGAGCAAACATCGTAGAACCCATAGCCCCAGTATCTCCATTAGAAGTTAAACAGTACATTAAAGCGCTTAAGTTAAGAAAAGCGCCCGGGAAAGACCTGATACCTAACGTCCTCCTCAAAAACTTATCTAAAAAATCAGTATTGTTTCTAACAGCTATATTTAATGCTTGTTTACGAATCGGATATTTCCCAACTATCTGGAAGCAAGCAATAATTCTGATGTTTCATAAACCTGGCAAGCAGCCTAACAACCCGGCAAATTATCGCCCCAATTAGCTTGTTGTCAATGGTGTCCAAACTTCTTGAAAGAATCATTCAATCACGACTGAAAGAGTTCTTAGAAATTAACAACTTACTACCACAACTTCAATTTGGATTTAGAGGCTCGCACTCGACAAATCACCAAATACTGCGCATTACTGAAAAACTCGAATTAGGGTTCGAAAATAAACTGCACACATTAATAGCCTTTATAGATGTTGCCCAGGCTTTTGATCGACTCTGGACAGATGGCCTGATATACAAAATGATAACCATAAATGTTCCCTCTTATTTGTTACTGATCATTAAATCATTTCTCACATACAGAACCTTTCAAGTTAGAATCAACTCGCACAACTCAACAGCTCGCAGCATTAACGCCGGGGTACCGCAAGGATCCATATTAGGCCCTATTCTTTTCAATCTATTTATGTATGATATACCAAAAACGCCTAACACAGATATAGCCATGTATGCTGATGACACAGCTATAATTGCTCAAGATTCAGATATCACCCTAGCTGCTCGTAAACTTCAAATAAGTCCTCGATCAACTGAGCCTATGGTTCCATAACTGGTGCATTAACATAAACGCTGATAAATGCGAATGCAAAATCTTTACTCTTAGAAGACCTCAAGACCCACCAAATATAATTATCAATAATATTTCTATACCATGGAATGCTAAAGATAATGCTGTCCGGTACCTTGGGATTTACCTTGATCGGAAGCTAAGCTGGAGTTATCATATTAACAAGAAATTGTCTGAGTCTTATGCCAGACTTGGCATGCTTCATCCTATATTGAACAGAAGATCACCACTTAAAATAAAATGTGGACACCTCTTATATACGTCGCTAATCAGACCAATCTTCACATATGGTTGCAGTATCTGGTGCGCAACTTCTAAAAACTAACTTAAATAAATTACAAGTCCTACAAAATAAGGTATTACGCATCATAACCAATGCAGAGTGGTTTGTTAGAAACTCCCAAATACATAGGGAGACAGAGATGCCCACAGTAGAAGAAATTCATAGCAAATACAACGAAGAAATTCTATAATAATATTGACCAGTGCAGTGGTGCAGTATACTACAGACTCGGTACAAAACAAATACACAACAGATTAAAACGAAAGTTACCAGTAGACCTTATCAATGACGACGGTGGTTAAAAATAATACGTTACAATCTCTACTAACCCATTACCTTATGAAGCAAACAAACAATTCTTAAAAATAAAATAAAAAGTTTAAAAATATGTGCGAGATTGGTTGCGCGAACCAATTCTAAACGGTCATCCTAAATATCAGTGAATAAAGGTGTCAAAACCGATAGTGACTTTAGTGTGACAAACATTAATGAACACTGCCATGCATAGCATACAATGCTGAACTGGCAAAAAACGAGAAACAGAGAGAGAGAGAGAAAAGGATCATAACAGTGGTTTTAAAGCTTAACAAAAAACGCGTTTGTACGAAATAAGTATATATGCTCCAGATATAAACAAACCACATAACGAGAAGGAATACTTCTATGTAGCATTACAGAACCAACTAGAAAACTAGATCACATATTCTGAGGTGACGATCTAATATCAGGTATAAAGTAAAAGCTTAACGAAGCATACAATATACAAATGAAGATACGTTGAAGAAGATATGTTGCTCCCACAACTCGCTGAGAATAAGTAATACTTATTGCAGTCAACTGTGGAAATATAGATATACATGGAAAACATGAGCGATAGCCAATCCATATTAGACTTCTTAATAGCAAATAAATTAATACATCCACTACAAATATTAGAAGAATACTAAACTCAGCGAATATGCGAAGAGATCATAAGCTGTACTTTTAAAGCTAAGACTGTGGATAAAATAAAAGGGCAATGCAAAATAAAGAGAATTTAATATAGGTAGCTTATAAGATGAATCCATCCAAGTACTATATAACAATAGACTAGCCGACATTATAATAAATGACGGCATAACAAACGATTATAGCGTGGAATAAGCCTGAAACCAATTAAAGAACTTCATATACAAAAGAAGAACGCTTTCCTAAACTATAACAACAGGAATATAACAAGAGTAACAAGTATAAAGAAACAGGAAATGCAAATAACTTCGATAGATAAAGATCGAATTCTCGGAAATTTTTACGAAGAATATGGAGAATGATCTGATGAAGGCACAGGAAAAAGTATTGAAAGCAGTAAGAAATAGAAAAGGTCGAAGTAAAGAAAAATGTTCAGAAACAAGTAGATTCAACTATTCGGAGAATTTTACAGCTCAACATCACCACCAATTATAAAAACCCCTTAGGCACTCGACGATGTGAAGGTAACAGAAAAAGAAATAGCAAAAGCAGTGATTTTATTTTAAAAACCAGAAAAGCATCAGGAATAGATGCTATTAAAAATAAATAACTAAAATATGGCAGCGATACATTGACAAACAAACTAATAACTTTTTCTTGGAAAATGTTTTACTAACACACACTACCGAATGTCTAGTGTGAAAATCTTATTATTTAAAAAGGCGGCAAGTCGTTACCTAAAAGTTATAGACGAATCACGTTTCAAGCTACTGAAATGGCCACAATAGATCAATAACCGGGCACACATCAGGTGATATAATTCAAACCAGAAATACTACTTAAGATAGCAAAAATCTCAAACACCACCTGGAAAAAAGCAGCTGAGTAGACCACCTATCTAAATTCTCGGATTCGTCTTTTTTCGCGGCGCCACCCAGAGCAAAAAATTAACGTCAAATATAAATAGACAAAGACTAAAGAAAGTGAAAGAAGAACGATTGTTCCATTCCGATGTTTTTTCTCAAAACTGAACGTGATAGTTATTTGTGTATGTAGTATGTAAATATAAGTTTTACTCGTATTTACACACGTAATACATAACACAAGACTCTTTGCACAATAAAACAACCAAAATAACACAAATTTTGAAGTAATTAAACGCTCGCAACACGAAATGCGTTTTCGGCGGATTGAAAAATGTTTTCGATATTATACAGGGTCCGGCAACGAAGCGGGGGTGGAAGATATGTCTAAAAATATGAAAGTTACATGGATATTGTGTATATAAAAGTTGTAGGTACGAAGGTGGTGCACATTACTAAAGTAATTTTGATTATACAGAGTGTCTCAAAAAAGTGTGGCGAATCACACTCACTTTTTTTTAATGGAATGCCCTATATTTGGGTAGCTTAAAAGTTTTGCATTGAAATACTCATCATTTATATAAAAAGTTTTATGTGTCTAATATCAAGTGTTTTGGAGATATTAACGATTTTATGCAAAAAAATGCTGAACTTCAGGCGGCTGCTGTAAGCAACCGAAAACAATTGAATGAAAGAAAACGCTACAAAAAAATTATGATTTTCGTGAACTCCCTTTCAAGTGTAAAATTGTGAATCTGGGTTTTAATGCTATACAGGGTGCTCAACATTTGCAGATTTAATGATTTAGATCTTTTTGCAAATGGAACGCCCTGTATATTTTTGTATTTTTGAAAAGCCCTTTTAATCTAAATTGAACTGTTTTTCAGATATGCATGTGTGAACATAAAAACAATTTAAGCCCCTTAAGATGCTTTATTTCGAGGGATAAAAGCAAACGCCGTTAAAATAATGATTTTTCCAAACAAAAGATAAAACGAAGTTTAGAAAATATAAATTCAGTCCGTGTTGATACAAGAAATAATAAACACGAAAAAAAACATAAATGCAGGAATAAATTAATTCCAAGGTCAAATAAAATCAGATTAAAAAACCAAAAGCCAATACACCAATAGTAATTTGTACAACTAGTTTTAAAAGTCATACTTTTTTTCATGCATTTGCAGATTGATAACGAAGGCGAAGTCCGAGTTAATCAAGCAAACTAATGAAAAAAGGACTTTAAAAACGTGTTGTACACGTAGTTTTTTTGCATAGTGATCTCTTGGTCGAAATTGCGGAATTGACTACTGTCAAATTGACATTTGAATAAAATAGTTAAAAAAAGTGTAAATTTTTCACGATTTTTGCTTTAAAAAAAGTGAAACCTTCAATGCGACTTTTCGTTAAAAAAAGATTATCTTCACGACCACTATGCAAAAATAGTGTATTGTATGTTAAGAGCTGAAAGTGCATTCTTGCCGCTTGCGCATGAATATTGCTGGTTGAGGCGAAGCCGAAACCAGCAATCATGCAAAAGCGGCAAGCGCACTTTTAGTTCGAAACATACATACTATTTTTTCGACGACTTAGCATGTTATTAAAGGAAAATAATCATATTTTATTTTATTGCAAAAATTAATTGACAATCCAGTTAACATTACTCGCGCAGTCTATGGCATGTGACGCGTTTATTTCCTTAAATGACGGTGGTTGTCAAGGTAACATTCGGATGTGGCTACCTCTTTTGTTCACGCGGAAACCCAAAACGCTCGGCGAGCGGCAAAGTGATGAAAACGCACGCTCAGCGGCAAATGTCAACCTTCTGTTGTCAAATGACAGTGAGAAAAATCTACTTTCGATGTCAGTCGTCGAAAATAGCTTATAGGTAATTGCATTAAATGTTCAAATAGTTCTCCTTTCATGCTCTGAGTATTAAAGCTGTACAGTGAACTCATAATCAGCAAATGTAATTATTTTGATTTATATAAATGGAACACTCTGTATATCCCTGTATTTTTAAAAAAGTAATTTTTTACGACCGACTAGAAAATATGCAGTTTCTGGATAATTTTATCGCCAGAAAGTAACGTTTTGCAGGTCACGATCGAAAAACGGGCATTAGGGACCGGTAAAAGCATTTGCCGGTTCCTGATATCTTCGTTACTATGGAAACAAGTTTGTGTTATTGTTTGGATAAGTCAAATAATAGATACTGATGTCGTAATTTTTTAGAGTTTTGGAAAATGAATTCGAAAGTTTGAAAGTATCAACTCGGATGTTGTAAAAAAATATTGTGCAATACATGACGCGGAAAGTGTTTTGACAGGTCTCCCCATTCACCTTAGTTCGACCTGCAAAACACTATTTTCCGGTCTTGTAACGTAAATTACTATTAATGAGGTTGCTTCTGACATTTCATTTCCTATCCCAAAATTCAATCGCTTTCCAGGTTTACTTTTCTTCTGCTTTTTGTAGTTTTTTTTCGTATTTGTTATTTCTAGTTTTGAGTAGTGGCTGGATTTCTGCTTTCTGATCTTGGCTTTATCTTTTGTTTGGAGAACTCAAGTGTTTAAATCATTATTTTAACGGCGTTTGTTTTTTATTCCTCGAAATACAGCATCTTAAGGTACTTAAATTCTTTTTATGTTCAAACATGCATATCTAAAAAACAGTTAAATTTGCAGGTATGAAGTAACATATAAAAAAAGCTCATTAAAAGAGCTTTTCAAAAATACAAAAGTATACAGCGCGTTCCATTTGAAAAAAAATCGAAATCATTAAATCTGCAAATGTTGAGCACCCCGTATAGCATTAATACTCAGATCCATCATTTTACACTTGAAAGGTAGTTCACGAAAATCATAATTTTTTGGTAGCGTTTTCCTTCAGTCAATTGTTTTCTGTTGCTTACAGCAGCCGCCTGAAGTTCAGAATTTTTTGCATAAAATCATTAATATCGCTAAAACAGTTGACGTTAGACCCATACAACTAGATATAAAAATGATGAGTATTTCAATGCAAAACTTTTAAGCTACCCTACTATAGGGCATTCCATTTAAAAAAAGTAAGTTTGATTCGCCACACCTTTTTGAGACATCCTGTATAATCAAAATTACTTTAGTAACGTGCACCACCTTCGTACCTACAACTTTTATATACACAATATCCATGTAACTTTCAGAAATATCTTCCACCCCTGCTTCGTCGCCCTACCCTGTATAATAGCAACTTTGTCATTGTTAAAAAGCCTTTCGGCTTAGACCGCGTAGTCTTTGTAGTTGGATGAACGCCCTGCATTTCCTGGCTTAATGTGGCTTGCACCTGGTGAACTCTCAAGGATCCATGCGATGGCCATACTCTGTGGTGGCTCGTGTTTGAGTACCTTGAGAACAAGGATACGTAGGCAGAGATGTATTTGTTGATGTCTGTGCACCTATATTGATTAACGTTTCCAAAGGCATTGAAACTTGCGTCATCAGAGTGAAAGTCGTTCTAAGAACAGTTCTTAAAGCGACCAGAGAATGCTGGGTGTTCATATACAAATACTACGCGGTCTAAGCCGAAATTCCCTTTTAACAAGAATAATTCGAGTAACCACGAAAGCCTCAAACAATATATAACCTAGTCGTTACCGAAAGTACGTATCATGAAATTTCTTTATGCGTTCCATACGGTTTTCTATGCGTTCGATACGGCCATTATGCCTTCGATATAGAACTTTTTGTTAACATTTTCGAAACGTGAATTTTTGATATTTATTGCTGTGTGTAAAGCATCTACTTCAAATGTGGGAGTGCAAAAAAGTTATACATTCACTTCAATACTTTGTACTTTGGGAATGTGTGGTATACGACTAACTGGAAAGACTTAGGTTTTTCTAGATTCTAATACATTATATATTTAACCGATGGTGATCAACATTCTTTTAACTTGTTTGTATGGCTAGTAAGATTCGGTACTAGATTTTTGTCTGCTCTTAATATTTGTTAACGTGTTTGTTGCAAATTCTGCTTTGGCAAACAGGCATGTGCAAGATATGGAATGATGTATTGCTTTGATATGATATGTGTGTTTTTATTATTATAGAATAAAATAAATTAAATTAAAATTGTCTACCATACCAATTATTTTTCAAAGATCGGTAAATGTTACATTAAACTGACTAATCTTGGGTTCACCAAATTAACTAGTAATATCTATGGTATTTTGCTCTCTTAAACATTGCATATAACCGTTATTGATAATATTTGCTAGCTCCAAAATTAAGAACATGAAAACTCAGCTCTCAGGTGTCGGGTTCCTTAAATTTATTTGAAAATGGCAGCACGCCACTGGGAAATAATATCAAAACTGCACTGCGCCGGTGCTCGAGTTGACAGTTAACCTTGACCTACATAAATTTCAGTTTGTGCGACTTTCTGCGTTGTGAAATGACTAGTAAAATCAAATTATGAGCAAATTAAAAATCAGGTGAGTTATGGATTGATTTTCGCGCCTTTGTGGTAGCGTCTGTACATTATTTTGTTCTAGGAAAACCGGATCTTCATTGTTTGCGCCTACTCTTTTGTTTCTTGCATTCTAACCTCCAAATTTGGATTAAATTGAGATTTTTGGCTGATTATCGTTGCCTGGACAGAAACTAATGCTGGCCCTCGGTTGTGAAGCTCACGAGACACAGGTAGGCTCATATGTTTCACGCCCTTACGGTCGATTAATGAAAATTCCCACACTAACCTCGCTCTTGCATCGGTAGCTGTTGCAGAAAGCCTTCCCTGGTGCCTACGGTACCTGCGGTCGCCCTTTGATGCCGGTATCGCTGCTGGGACCCTCGGACAGCCTGTCTCCACCTTCTGGACCCGTTCGTAGCCCTGCGGAACGCTGGGATCTCGATTGCAATCTCCTCGGGTGCCTGCCGTTGCTGGTTCGTCGAAGGAGGCGTGAAAATTTTTTTCTCTTTCAAGATGGATCGCCCCTTTTAACACCACTGGTTACACACATAAAACTGCACACTTTGGTAAAGTTTCAACTCTGTATCTTTATTTTAACCATATAAAAACTTTAATTAATTGCAGAGTAAAAGGCAGATGCTGCTGGTGTCAACGTTTAATAATAATTGAATTTCCAAGCTTCTAAAAACAAATGAACATCAAAAATCAAATACAAGGAAATCAGCTTAGTACAAATTAACAACATTTAACATTAAGTTCATATTTTACAAACATTTAACTAGAACTCTTAATACTAAAATTATTGTCTTTCAAAGTAAATTGTTTATAACCTATCTTCTTGTCCATTGAATTGTTTATAACAAATGTCTCTTTGCTCACATCACTTCATTGACTCACTAATAGCACTAAACTTGTCTATTTCCTGTTTACTGTTTCATTTTCTTCAAAAATAACTAACTGTGTCCTTTTTGCCAAAATCTCTTTTATGCTAATCTTGCTTGCATTATCCAATTCGTAAATCCTTTCTTACCTTAATCAAATAAGCTCACAACGTCAGTTTTTCTTTAATTACTGTACTAACTAACGCTTCATCTCAAGTTCTGCACAATTTGAATTCTTGTGTCAATTTTAACTAATTCATGTCTGGCTTCTACATTGCCAAACTTTTGAAATTATAATTGAAATTCTTTTATTAACTCCAACACTTGAAATTGAGTTCCCCTATTTGTATACTCATTTGAATGCTTTTAAAGTTAATCGTCCATTCTACCAGTATTATTCTGATTTAATAAAAGTACATGACTTTTCCCAGTTATTTGCATTGCCTCGACTTTGTGCCTTTGTGACTGTATTTTGTATTTTCTGTATTACAACCAGAGCCGAGTACAGGGCTAAAGACCATCGCAGTATAGACTATAACTTTGTTAAGTTTTCCAAAATACGAAAAGGCTGTTCTCGGTATAGTGATATTCTATATTTACTAAAATAAAATACTTATGTTGAACTGATTCATCTTATATGTATTGGCAAGTGTTTAACCTCATGTATGTTATTTAATGGCTAGGCTTATACTTATAATTTGCATTTTATGATAACTAGCTAAGACTTACATATAAATAGAATAACCAAACAAATGCTATTTACAACAGCAACTGAGATTAACATGACATATAAGTCGTTTTCGATGGTCGCTGTGCTTCCGCCGGTTACCATTATGGGGGGCACCAAGAAACTAAGAGCGATCCCCAACTAAAAATATAATTACTATAGTATGTTAACATATATGATGTATTATTAAAAGTTGTATAATGGAAACTGCTGAGTATTCAAATAAAAACATACATTAGAGTGGGTTATGAATAACCATTTTTTGTGGCATACCAATGGAATTCAACATATTTTATTTTCAAACGTCATAAAAGTGACAACTTATATCACTTGGTTGACAAGGTATGTGTAGGCATAATAGTTATTTACTATACTAGTGGGATAACAGCATCATTAATATACGTGTGTGTAAGTTACAAACGAGTGCGTAGCAAGAGTTATGTAAGCACACAAGTATATTAATGATGCATTATCACACATGTATTGTACAAAATTTTATCTACGACTGCCTAAAATTGAGAAAAGTGCATTAAGAGAAATGTCAGATCTGTAATTTTCAAAAATATTTTAGTAGGCAAATGTCATTATGTCATTCATTTGACACTGCTTCAGTTACGTAATGAAGTCATTACACAACTCAGTTGCGTAATGAAACCATTACATAACTGAGTGGTGTGATGAGCTTCATTACCTAACTGAAATAGTGTCAAATGAGTGACTTAATGCGTTACTTATCCCACTGGAGTAGATAAAAGTAATTACTTTTACACCGGCGGAGTGAAAGTATTTCAAAACTTGATCAGCTTTCGAATATTTTTGAATTGGCCTTCTTGATTGTCGGGAACTGACGTAGTCCTCAATTCTCGATGATCGTAATTTTTGAAATATATTGCTATGGTCCTCATGACTTTATTTTATGTCAATTGAAATTTATTATTATTTTCAGAGTTTTATCACCCTTTATTTTACTTCTTACGCTTTCTGTCCACAGCTAGGGCAGGCAATTGTAAAAAAATAAATTTTTTGACTCCATCTGTTTGGGTTACTGCAGAATTTAATCAGAACACACACAATATAAAAACCATAACATGAGGCATAATATGAGGCAATTGCTCTTTATTAATAATAAATGTGTATTTTCAATATTAAAGCAATTTCTTTAAATATTGCAAATTAAAATTTAGCATTAAACTGAATTTTATGTTAGTCATACTTTATGTTTACATATAGGTTATTTATGATAATTATGTGATAGATATTGTTTAGTCTTATTTTATATATTAAACCTTCATTTCTTGAACACTGTTATTTTTACTTTTATATTTTTACATAGCAGTTTAATTGTTTTACTTACCTACTGTGTTTGTTCTCATATTTGGTATTATTTTATTGAAATTGGTATAAACTTACATGGTAATGTTTTCTTTTTCCGAGCTCAAATGTCCTCTGTTGTTAATTTGCAAATTGAACGTTGCAACTGCTACATTCTGTTTTATTCTTGTATTGTAGTCAGTAACCCCTTTTGACTAGGGTTTATGCATGCATACTTAACATGTTGATTAATTTTATGTTAATTTTCTTCTTTAAGACCACACTTATATGTAATACAATTCATAATTGTACATACCAGTATTTATTATTGTAAAATTTAATTTTTATATCTTGAACTCAAATTTTAGGCTCGTGTCATTAACATTTATATTTTTACACCTTAATTTTGTGTTCTTGTTATTTTATAATCTCCCTAAAACCTTGGAAATTACTTCATTGTGAAATATCAAAATTACATCATTACTCCTTTTATAGAACAATTATGTAGGAAATAAACTTGTTTTTTTTCTATTCTAATAATATTTACCTATACAGATAAAATCGCAGTAACAGAACAACTTAATTCAAAAATTAGTATCTTCAACCAATGTTAACTATAATTTATTAGTAGCTTCAGCGTACTTATGCGAACGTTTTGTCCGTCCGTCTGTCTGTCTGTCTGTCTGTCTGTCTGTCTGTCTGTCTGTCTGTGTGTCCGTGTGTCTGTCTGGATCGCCTGTAACTTTCGAACGGCTACAGATATCGAAATTTTGAAAGGGGGCAAAGTTGTTGCTAAGGTCCCGAGCACCTTCATGCGCTATTTGGTTTTGGCGAAAGGTCAACCTGTTTTCGCAGTGCTGAAGCTACTCTTTAGACCTGTACTTGAGCAGTTTATTGCAAACACAAATATTCAATAAGTGGCATCGGTTATAATTTCACGTCTAAATTAAATTGATAAGTATGATTCTATCTAACTTATTTTTGTTTTAGCTATTCGAAAGTCTGATGAACTGCAAATACCATTGTAGGCAATAGAATTTTCTAATGATAAAACGGAGTTAATTAACTTAATATTCTTTTTATTTGCTTTCTAATTATAATTAAGCAGCATGTCAATTATATTCTATTTTAAATGGTTTGCCATTTTAAGACCATATCAATATATTTATTTATATTAGTTCGTGCGTTTGAAAATAAAATAGCATATACTATTCCGTGTAAAACTGACTTTGTGTGCCTCGCCCGGCTTGTCTAACCCGCTGACGCTTGTCAGTCAAATGCGTCCGGTCTCGTCACACAAAGTATCATTTTTACTCCTAATAACATAATATACTATTAATGGGTATTTCGCTATACCAAAAACCTATTGATGAAGCGAATAAATTCATGCTGTTCAATGCGTATTTCGCATCGAACGTCGAGGAATAATCTGTCTTCGTTATTAACGAATTAACAATTAAAGCTGAGAATGAACAAGGAAAATTCAGCTTTTGGCTGGAGCTCAAAATCAAAAACGACAAACCTTCAAAATCCAACAACAGATAAGTACTGTATTATTTATTTTGTATTGGTATTGATAAAACGAATATGTTTAACTAGGTGCGTTACCTATTTAAAACGTTTTTTATATGGCAAAATATCCTAGAAAAATAGATTGGATAATGGATAATAGAAAATAATCTAATGCAATATCTTGACAGTGATGGCGATTAATCAATGTTAAAATAAGAAGCGGCAACCAGCCTTTATGTATTATTATTTGGTCAAGTCATATTTGTGTAGCTAAACTGAAGCAGAAGAACTTTCTGAATTATCTCCTACTAAAAAATATTGCATAAAATACATAAGAATCAGAAATATGGTATATTTTTACTTAGCACTATTAAATTGAACTGCAGGTAACTAATAGTCTTAAATATCGTTTAAAAGTAATTAAAACATAACAACAACATGAAATCTGAATTTGTAGAAGCAATTGAATATGAAAACCCAACATGCGAAGTATGACTATGTCTGCAGACTTTGATTTTTTATTGTTTTAGTGTATAAGTTTGATTTATAAATTATAAACATTGGGATCTTCAGAACGTTAAGAGATTACAAAACGCACACTGCGACGATCGCCATGCAAATTCTAGAATTTTTAGTTTCTATTTCAGAATGCAAAAAATGTGGCTATACTGCAATTAGATAGAACTATAGTTTATTTTTCTAATTATGGTTTATTTCTATAAATGGCAACTTTATAAGTGAGACATTATGTGAGCATAGTAGACTATGAAAAAGTGTTCATCATAATAACTAATGCTTGTAAACGTACAAGGCTTTTATTTTAATGTATTGTTTAGTTAAGACAATTGTATAGTTTCTGGGTTTGTCGCTTTAAGTAGTTATTGTTAATATTCCCAGTTGCATAATGGTGCAAGAACTTTTAACTGGTATATATTTCTTCGTGTAAATGTTTAATTTGCAGCTCGCAAACAACTTAGATGCAAATTAAACAAAATATTACATATAAATCGTTACGGTTAACAACGTAAAAGCAGTAGTAGCTGTTTTGAAAAGCCTTGCCGTGTAAATTTTAGCAAATCACGACCTCTGTGGAATATAACCAGCCATTCATCTGAAATTCCGATTTCGTTTCGTATGAGTACCGTAGAATTTCATATCGATCACCGACACCTTGTATCCCATTGCCTTGTTTCTCAACACATCCCACATTTCGCACACCAGCAGTCAATTTTTGAACTGCCGTTATCCATTATTTAACCGATAGCCGATGTAGACTTGAAAAATCTTCGGTCATATCGCTTGCAAAACGTCTGAAATGTGCCTATCGCTTATCTGGCAACGAAAATTTTTTCGAACCGACCGTCGACTAAGGATCTGTCAATGCGTACAAATCGCCATTACCTTTTGAAAAATCATTTTGATTTATTAATTGGTTGTGGTATATTGGTGGTGATTTGTTATTGCTTTTTGCTAGTAAAGTGTCAAATGTCAAAGACCTATATAATATTTCAGTATTGATTTGAAATCTGCTTAAAAATTGCCTTAATCGTGTTATTGACAATAACTGAATTACATTGAAGAAAAATCTTACCCTCTAGAGAAAACGAAACAAACATTCTAGAATTTGAATGTTTAGTGGCAGATGGCTATTGATATTTTATCTAATTGAATGTAATATTCTGAACACCCTGGGTGTTTAGTAGTACTTATCTTTATAATACATATTTTTGGTAGGAGAGTATTCTGAGCAACAATGATTTCAATTAGCTAATGTAAATGACAGTACTATGGTTTTAAACAGTGTGAAGGTAGATTATAGTTCTGGCTTAATGGTAATTTAGGAAAACATAAAACTTGTTAGCTATTTCCAGATTGATTATTACTTCAGCAGTTTATCCATTTACATACACTCTAAGAACTATGGTAAATGCTGATTGATTTAATATATTAATTTTTTTTTAAAATTGGCACAGATTGTAGATTTTCCCCTGTTTAATTTTATTTAATAGTTACCTGAGTGCCAAAAACTCCAATGCTGCAAGCAGAAGATACTTCTTTCGCACCAAACCATACAGCTGCTAGATTCGCTGGTGCTGACATAAAGAAGACTTGGGACGCAGCGACAATACTTTGTCCTGAAAGGACAACCCAAAATCGATCTGGTGCAATAGATGCAACTTTTAACCAGGCGCCTATGCATGTTCCTGTCATTCCAAGCAGCATGGCAGTTCGTAGTCCCTAAAAATATATGTTAGTCACTTGACACTTTGATGCGCAATTTGTGTTTTCTGTTATCTAGTCTAAATGAAAAAATCTGGTGTGATACACTCACACAACTTCCTTTTACAGTGATCTTATAATTAGTCAAAAATTTAATTTTTAATTTTTAAGCATTTGTCAAAAATTTTCAAAAATTACGAATTCTACAAAAACGGTACAAAATAGAGCGTTAGTTGAAGAGACAAATTTTCTCTAAAATCTTAAGCAGAATTCAAAAATGTAATAATATACCGGGTGTTCTGTTTAAAATAGGAGTTAATAAAAAAAATAGAAAAAAAAACAAAAGAAACCCACTTTAGAAGTTTTCAACTGGAAAATCACCTATCTCACGTCAATGCACATTAAAAATGTAATAAAAATGTAAAGTTTGAAAAAAATCGTTAGAGCCGTTTTTGAAAAAATTGAAAAAAACTGAAAAATCACAAGAGTAAACACCTACTTCCGGTTATGCGATTTTCTTCAAAAGCTTGCTGTCTCATCTACATAGTACACAAAACTTATATATGAAGTTTCAACGCCATACCTCTTTTCGTTTTTGAGATATTCTGTTCACAGACAGACAGACAGACACACAGACAGACAGACAGACACACAGACCAATGAAAAAAAATATGTTTTTTGGGATCAGGGGACTCTAAAACGTGAAGATCTGTTGAAAACTCAATTTCGAATTTTTGGGGTGAATCCAATACTTCCTTTATCGTAAAAGGAAGTAAAAAGTAAATAAAGTGCGTCGCTAGTACTTTAATGGCACTTATACGCGCGTATCATACGCTACTTTTTCAACAATCGCAACAGAAATATAAAAACTTAGTTCCGTGACACTTTTTCCGTTACATTGTGTTAGATATTCTAGGTTACGTTGACATTCAAATTTACGGCAATGCGTGTCTTAATATAATATTAAAACACGCCAGCAATGGCAACGTGCGAAAAACACGTAATTCGGGGGCTAATATTAAGAGTGCGACAAACGACACTTTTGACACTAGAAACTGTGCAAAAAGTTGTAATTTTGTCACGATCGTAGAAACAATAAATATACACCCTTGGAATAAAAATGTAAGAATTTACATTTATGTAACTCCAGTCTACACAGAGTTGAATCGTCAATTTTCATTCTAGATAAGTAAGGAATGATCCTATAATATTTTTTTAGATTTCGAAAGGGACTTCAGTCTCTCGAGCCCCGCCCCTAGCTACGTCCCTGCCCACATACTTAGATGCATTCCTCAAAACCTTATTGATCAAACATTTAATGTCATAAATCAGTGTTTATTATTTTATGTTCGAATTGTTTTCTATTTTTATTACCTCCGTAAATACGCCTAACTGTAGTTGCTAAACGTAAATTTTATGCAAATTTGATCTTCAGTAACGCTTCATGCATCATGTCTCTGGAGATAACTATCAACTATAATTAGAATGATAATTGAGTTAATTACAGACTAACAAACTATTTTAATTTATAATTAACAGAAAATATGTGCTATTTGTGGTTATAAATAACCTTAACCGAGTATAATTAGTGCATGTATCGTAAAGATATGATTTGACAAGATGGATATTTGTTAATTGCTTAGATTCCACACTTAAAATATATCTTGTTCAATTTAGATCTGTTATTCTGTATACCGACAGGTTCTAAAATGGTGGTTCAAATTTAATGTTACTTAAACTACGTAAGAATGACAAAATTATTTTATTGGAACTTTCCATTAACTGCTTTAATCCTTGGAAATAACAGGCGTCTTCCTTATACTATAGATTCTATTAATTAAGTAATGGCTTCAATCTTATCAATAATAATAATGTGACCTTAGATGTCTAAGAAATAATCCATTAGAGGAAAGGTGCATTTTTAAAGGTAAGATATAGGCGCCCTCTTCAATTGGGATATGTTGAATATATATTTCCATACATATTACCAGAATTTGCTACCGTCTTATCATTCATGGAGTAAATTACGTTAAGTATAGTAAATAGTCACTCATAATACCATGAGTAGTCAAAGTTATGTCGAATATTTTTGTTGTGGTATCACGAATGTCCATTGCGCTTAGGTTCGATTAGGACTAGTGCCCTAGCACGAGTCCTAATCCTAAGCGCAATGAACATGAGTAGTGATACCACCGCAAAAATACTCTACTTAACTTTGACTAAGAATGGCATTTGAGGGAAAATTCAACGAATATACTGTAAAATTTCATTTTGAGAGCAAATTTTTACGTGAAATTTGAATTTCTGTGAGTTTATTTTTAAAGGAGCAAACAAAACGTAAAATTATAATAACTGTCATCACATTGAAAATGTCAAAAAATTATGTCTCCAGGATAACTAGTGGTTATGTCGAAAAATTATGCCGCTCGGAACCACTAGTGGTTATGTCGATATAATTCTTTTTTATTGGCTGAAAACAGAACAACGCTACATTGTCATTGGTCTATTTGAATTATTTGACAGATGTGTTGAATTGTCAACACAATTCCTTATTTAAAAATACTACTCTCGTTCGTAGAGCGACAGTTTATAATTTTCTACAAAATATCCTTCTATAAAGAACGTATTGCATTACAAACAAGTTTGTAAAACACTTGAGTACATTGGACGCACAAGAGACAGTCTCTAAACTTGTACATGTTCTTGCTGTAAATTGTAACGACCCAAAAATCTGTTTCCGCTCTTAATGCTTTCAGTAACTCTCCAAATCGTTTGGTATATTAGGCTACCTACATAGTTTTTGATATTGTAGATTTGCAATTGGAATTCGATTTTTTGAAATCTCTCAACTTGAGGATGGAACTACATATATCTCCGGTTCGCATTTTGGAATCTTGACTTTCCATTCGATGCTGCAAGATACATTTTCTGGCCCTTGTGATAAAATTTCAGTAAACGGGATTTATCTCAAAAATTGTTGTTAACTTGCTGCAGATTTGCTATAATGGTTTAGGGGTATACTGTACCTATCTGATTGAATCAAGACTTACAGTTAAGTTTGCATTCAGATTTATAATTAAAAAGGTAATGCACCTTTGAAGAATACGATGCTCGGCTCCTATTAGTAGCACTTTTACATTCCTTGTTTTGATCCTTAATAACATGTGGTTAAAGATAGTATTGTAAAAGGTTTGAAGTCATTTTATATCTAAGTAACAACCTACCAACTTGTCCATAATGTAACTGCCTGGAAATATGAGTGGAATGTAGAAAAGCAAGTATACCATCGATGTCCAATCCACTGCTTCATAGGAAACTCCATAATATTCAACAGTTATATCGGCAATGATGGAGTACTGAACCCATTGCATTAAACTACTTGCACAACTTAAAACAAATATGAACAAAATCATCCATCGTATTTTGTACACCCGACAAGTCGGTACTGTAGTCTCAGTATTTAAATCTGTTTCTTTTGTTGCCGAATCCATTGAAACTAGAGTTTTTAGAATACAATATAAAATCCATTATAAGACAAACAGTTGGAAGCATTTTCTAGCATTTTAATTTTAAGGTGTACCTTCTAAAGCTCTTTATATCGGGAGAATGTTGCTGGTTTTCTTGCGTTGATGACTTATTAAGTAGTAATTCAACCCCTGAAACAGAAGAAAAAGTTCGTCAACTAGTAGTGAGAGTAAATGTATAAGATTAGGACGCACTACTCAAATATAATGTTTTACTACAGAAAAGTTAAACTAAGAAAAAAAGCATTCTAGCCACTTTTTGATTAAGGGGAAAGGTGGTGAAGTATTGCTGTGGTATTCGCCTTAGAAAAGATACACTGTTGACTCGGGAAACTACCTAATACTCTGAATCAGAGCAGACGGCCGTGGGAATTGAACCCACGACAGCTTGAATGCTAAGTAGTCTAATCACTAACATACAGAGTAGGGATGGGAGTGTGACGTCAAAACAGTCGGGTCACGCCGGGTCACGGAGGGTACCGTCGTGAACGTGAGTAATATTTGAAAATCGGGCCGTGAACGTGAGGGAAAATTTTCATGGCGTGATTAACGTTTCACGTTAATTTCATGTTAAATATTTAGTAACGGATAAAAGAGTGCGGGGTGCGCTCCCCCGCTGCCCGACATGTGGAAGATTTAGAGCTGGAGCTAGAGGTCATTGTACTTCTGTGTGGCAGCCTGCAGCGACAGTGGTTCGCACCTCTGTTGTGCTGTGAATGTTGTGTCTAGAGTCAATCGCGTGTGTGCGTTTATAGGCGACCAAGCAGAACCTACTTTTAGTTCTTCGGACGGAAAAGTACTTTAAGCTTTGGAATTAAAAGTGTTGCTTAGCAATATATACTTTCTTGTACTCGTATTAGTAAGGGAAACGTCAATTAGAATAACAGCTGATGTTATTAAAAGTCTTTCAAGACGGTTGCAAGAAAAGTTTTTGCTATAAATCAGTATTTACCTTTTGTTGTAAGCTATTGTAGTCAATTTTCATTTATTTCCTTTTGTGTCTACTATTCTGATTGCAACATATCACGTGAATTATTTCACGTGCAAAGCATATTTTATTTTATAGTTCTAGTTTTGCACTATTTATGCTCCTCTCAACCCTCTGTCTAAAGCGGTTTCTATGCATTGGCCGACTTGAAGGGGTTGGCGGTAGTCGGTTAGCTATGATTATTCAATATTCATATAAATCAATGCCAGATAGAATAATTTTATCTAGAGAATTGTCTATCCAACCGAATTCAGTGATTAAATAGTTACACATTCATATCAACCAAACACGACGTAGGTATCGTGCTTGACAGGTTTTAATTTCCTTTCCCGAAATAGCGAGATACGCAGTGAAATACGGGGTCCAGCAACGATGGGCGGTGGAAGATAATTCTAAAATTATGAGAGTTACGTAAATATCGTGTACATACGTAGAAGTTGTTACGAATGTGGTACACTTATTTAAAATAGTTTTAATTGCACAGGGTGGTTCAGAAATGTGTGGGGAATCAAACTTACTTCTACTTTAAATGGAGTACCCTATATTTAAATAGCTTAAAATATTTTCATGAAAATACTAATCATTTTGATGTCAAGTTGTATGTGTCTCACGTCAACTGTTTGGAGATATTAGCAATTTTATGCAAAAAATGGTGCACTTCAGGCGACTGTTTTTGAGATATACATGTTTCAACAAAAAACAATGTAGGTTCTGAGCCACAAGCGTGCTCGAATTTGACGTGTTTCTGTTGCATTATAAAAACATCATACTATTGTGTCCCATTTGTGATGTTTACCCCCAGTTTAGCTTGTATCTGTTAGGTCTTATTTTCGCCAGTGATAAAGCCTAAGCTATGTGCAAATTACTAATTCTATCCATTTGTCAGTTAAAACACAAATAAACAAAATTCTATTTTGTAAGGTTCTCACCCAGTATATAGTGTTTGAGTTATGCCGCCAACAGACAGACAGACAGACAGACGGAATTGAGAAAACCTGATTTTCGTCATCTAGGGACCCTGTATGTACGTGAAGATTTGAAGAAATCTCGGAAACTGATTTTTTGCGATTACACTACTTTCTTCTTTTAGATGATTGAAGTAAAAACGAAAACGACTACATCAAAATCCTCTACGTAATTACGTTCAATGTTCAAATATTACTTCTTCCATGCTCTGAGTACTAAACCGATGCAGAGAGCTCATAATTTGCATACTTTGTTTAAATGGACCACTCTGTATATCTCTGTATTTTTACTTACCTCGTCTAAAAGGCGAACGAAGTATTGCAATCGCGAAAAAATTACCTTCCAAAATTTCTTCTGATCTTTACGTTTTATGGTCCCTGGATGACTAAAAACAATTTCATCTGTCTGTCTACCTCTCTGTTGGCGGTATAGCTAAAATACTATTTATTGGAGGAAGACGACGCTGTATGCGGATTATATATGTTTACCTGGCTTATATATATATATATATATATATATATTAAAGGTAAACATTTCAGGGTGTCATACCGCTTAATAAATTCGAAGATTTCTCCAACTGGTTGAAGAACATCTTGAATGGCACTTGGAGTTGGACGACGTTTCGACGAAATCACATTCGTCATTTTCAAGTCCTTGTAGTAGTCCTGGTTTGGCTTCTACAAGGACTTGAAAATGACGAATGTGATTTCGTCGAAACGTCGTCCAACTCCAAGTGCCATTCAAGATGTTCTTCAACCAGTTGGAGAAATCTTCGAATTTATTAAGCGGTATGACACCCTGAAATGTTTACCTTTAATACATATCAGCCGCGAAAACCTTCGTAATATATATATATATATATATATATATATATATATATACTTATAAACGGTATGTTGTTAAGCCCGATAGGTTTTCGGGCCGCTGATGATCCCGGCCTAAGGAAGAAAGATAGAAGAGAATAGGTTACATATTTTTGTTTCGTTGCATAACATCAGCCGAGGCATTCACAGAGGGGTAAAGATTTCTAAGAAATAGAGATTTTAGATACAAACGTGTTCCTGTGAATCCCAGATATAGCAATGGTACTCTATGGGGCCCATTTATATATTTAACTATTTTAAGCGTGCGCTAGTAAGCCCGACACCGTTGCCAAATCTGTAGTGCCGGCCGCGTTCACGACTAAATGGCGGATAACGAATTACTGGCTGGCTCTTTTGGGTATTACGTATTTAATAATAGTGGGCTTATATTAGTCACATTAATATCTTACTAGGTTTTGAAATATACAGTAGGGAAAAATTCTTGCTCTTACTCTAAAATCATGCAAGTTATATGCTAGGCCTTATGTTATTATTAAGAACAATTAATATCCTTACAAGCAGGGGCATCGCTGGCTACCTTTATAGACTCGCTGCGCTCCTCAAAGATATTACATAAACTAGACTTGTGATTTAATTAAATCACTTATTCTATCTCAAGCTTTTATTTTAAAAAAATATAATTTTTACTACAAGTTAAAATATCAATTATTTTCAAATAAGAGCTCGAGATGCAGTTGCGAGATGAACTGTAATAATAATCAATACTTTGCTCGAGTTAGTTAGGGGTGTTTTGGTAGGATTAGTAAACATTTTGCCGATATTAAAATCTGTTGATTACTTACGAATTTTATTTTTCTACAGTATCTTCAATCTTTTTAATGATCTTTGTTCCAAAACCATTTCTAATTTTTTTTTTAATTTGTAAAATACAATGACGGCTGTGTGGTCCTGGCCCACATTTCTCCTGTAACCTTCTTGAAGCAAGCTAATTGTTGCGCGGTATTTTTATCGAATTATTGCACTGTGTATTTTGAACGATTTTATCAGGTTATTGCGGTTTTGATCGGTTTATATGATTGCTGCACGCACGAAGAAAATAATTACTTATTATATCCTAAGTGCAAAATTTTTATGGGATTTTTTTACTAAGCAGCGAAAACGTCCGTAAATGTGTTCAAATATAGATTAATCTCAAATAAGACTACAAAACGAAGGCGAAGGATTTTAATTAATAATAATTTATATTGTGGTCTAGTAATCTATTGAAGTTGGAATTGAATTAGTTAAAATTTTGCCAATATTAAAATCTTACACAGGGTATACGGTTGATTACTTACGGAATAGGATTGTCTGCGCTATCTTCAATAGTTTTAATAATTTTTGTTCCAAAACTGCTCATTATTTAGAATTTGGAAAATAAAAATGAATTTTTATTTATCTGCTTTTTTTTGTTGTCATGGCGGGAGTGTGGTCGTGGCTCACATTTCACCTGTATCATTCCGGGAGCAAGGTAATTACTTGGCGGTTCTTTTATGGAATCATTGCATACTGTGCATTTATTGTTTTCTCCTTCTCGCGTAAATTCCGGATAACGAACTGCACGGCTGGCCCTTTTTATGCTGGCTTAGTAATAGTGGGATTAGCCTATATTAGTCAAACGAATGTTGTGAGGAAGTGTGGGCAATTGATTGATATCTTGCTTAGTTTCAAAATTTACAGAAATCGTGTGGAAAAAATGCTTGCTCTTGCTCGAAATCTAAATTCAGGTATATAATTGGTGCTATCCCCTATTATTCAGAACAAAATATCCTTAACAGCAGGGGCGTCACTGGCCCACTTTTGTGGGCGCCCGGCGCTTCCTGAACATCTATAAACTAAATTTTGATGCAGTTAATTTAATTAAATTACTTATATCAAAAGTAAATTTGTTTTATTAATAAATATTTTTTACTAAGCGACGAAAGGAGGTAAAAAAATATATCAATTATTATCAAATAAAAACCCGAGACGAAGTCGAGGAACTTTATTGAATAATAAATAATAGTTTGCCCCAGTAATTTCCCATTTCCCACAAAGGTCTCGGTTGATTACTTATGAAATTGATTTTTGTATAGCAACTTCAATGATTTATTTTCCAAAATTACTCATTACTTTGTTTGGAGTTTGCAGAGGATAAGATTTTGTTTTAATTTATTTGGTTGTGTTTATTGTCATGTGGTCTTGGCCGACATTTTGATTCTGACTTTTCTGGAGTCAGCAAACCACTGCGCGGCTTTTTTATCAAATTATTGCAAACTCTGTATTTGAAGGATTTTATCAAGTTATTTCGGTCTAGATTGGTCCACGTATGTAATGGTATCATTTGTTATATGTATGAAGCAAATAATTATTAATAAGTATCTCCGTGTTATAAACTGTAGACAATTTGATAAAAAAGAGCAATACATTTTGCGGCCGCTATCGATATTCTGCTTTGATACTTATTGTCTGCACTCCATTTATTATTGTGACGCTCCTGCTTACGAATACATTTGTATTAATTATGATTGTTAATAGTGAAATAACTTGCAGGGATTATTAAAACTGATGTTAAAGACAAACCAAAAATTAAAAATAGAGAATATGTTCTTAGACAACGAAAGGAGGTAAGAATCGATTAATAAACAAAGTCCGAATATCTTGCTTTACGTATTTTTTCGATAAACGAAGATTACTAAAAAAGTGCATGAATAGGTGTTTAACATCAAGTTTCTTTATACTTTTTTAAAATTTGTATACTTAGTTGTTTATGCCTTCGGGATCTTTTGAAAAATGTCGTACATGAGCAATACACGTAATTAACAACTTATTATTGGCAGGTAAATTATAAACCAGAACATGAACCGATGGAATGTTCTGTCGGAAGTTTCTCCGATTTTAGCCCACTATCCACAGACAATTTTATACCTGTATCTGAGTCAGGTGATACAGACTTGGAGGCAGGATTTTTTTTAAATGTTACTAAGAATTATAAATTAAAAACCCAAAAAGACTCTAGTGTTCGTATTTGTGAACCACACACAACTGATCTTAATTTCTCTCCAAATGAAAATGAAACATTTTCGGCATGTTCTAATTCGATGGAATCATCAGCATTATCTCAAGATTGTTTGATTCCATACAGTAATAAGGTAAATTATTAAAATCGTTAGCTAAACAATCCGGAGTAAAAAATAAAGACCTATTTACTTCCACCCGTTTAAGAAAACAAATTGCAACAGTTGTTCAGGTTATGATTATTGCGGATAATGAGATGGAACAATATGCAAGTTTTATGGGGCATACGAAAAAACCCATGAAAACTATTACAGGTAAATGTTATACAAAATTATTACTTTTGCATTTAATAATAATAACAATCTGTATTAACCACTCGCATCTGATGTAAAGTATGTGTTTTAATTGTCAATGACATTATAATTGCTGTTTTTCATGATTAGGTAGTCACGTTTTCATAATTCTTCATCTAAATTGCTGAAAAGCAAACAAATTCCGGTTATGTATTTCCTTGTTGGGTATTATCAAAAATCGAGCGTTAACCGGTAAATTTTGAACAGGTTAACTAACCGATGCTTAACCGCCTAATTAACCTTTTAATAAGATTAATTAGCAACCAATAATCACCATTATTTGAAAGATTTAAGAGAAATAATTGCCCTTCAACTAAATGTGATGCAAAATACATACGCTGATGATAGCTAATGTGTTTATAAATCATAACCATTTCTCATAGGTTTGGATATACAGTTTAATAATAGTGGGGAAAATATAGCCACTTATTACCAATTAAAGTGTTTAGTAGTTCGGTCTTTTGTGTACAATAAAGGCTATAAATGTATCACTAGTGCACGAAATACTTTTCACAGACTGACAATATTTATATTGTTTACGAATATTTTCCCTAATTTTGATAATGCTATAAAAGAAACGTATGCACCTCATGCGCGAAATGCTTTGGTACTTTCGACTGATTTATTCTCAAACAAATTAATTTCGTGCACTAGGTACTAAGGAATTATTTAACACTAATGTTCAAAGCAATCGTTTTAACACTCGTACCATAAAATGACATATTTAACTCTGAAAGTAAACGGTAGAAAGCCTACTTTTTACATGATCGTAGAAAATGTAATTTACGGCTGTTTTTTTATAGTATTTCTGTGTTAGGTTGCCGCGAAAGTCTCCAAATTATTATTGGCTATAAATAAAGGCAAAGTTGGAATGTATATCCCTTGAACAAATCGAATTTTCGGACAATGTAGATTCAGAGAGCGATACAGAACTACCATCTAATTTAATACAAAATAATAACAAAGGGAAAAAAAATGCAGAAATAAAAGAAGAAAGCGAGATAGAAAATGACATAGCAGACAGTACAATTGATAGTACTAGCACTCAAATCGCTAACAAGAGGAGCGAGGCAAAAAAAAGCGAGTGAAAAGAAGAAATCCAATAATTTAAATTCAGAATCTGATTCAGAATGTTCGTTTTCTTTGGATTCTATCCAAAGTAGAGGTAAGTAAACTTCAGATTCCCATCATTTAAAACATTTTGTTTAAGATGGTTATTATTTTTGTACATATTGAGCAAAGAGAGAGAAAACTTAAACAAAAAATACAACGGGTAAGATGGACAGAAACCAGAAAGCTATTATGAACATATATTTTGAGGAACATATAAAATATAAAGTCTCCAAAAAATACGAAGTGGGAAGATTGATTGATTTATAGTTTTGCTTAAGTCATGACCTACTTTGGCTATTTTTTTTATTTTCAAAAATAATTAGTTCCAAAATTTTTGGTGAAGCATGCCACCATAAAGTATTGTTTACGCTTGATTTAAAACATCTAAAATTATACGGGGTGTTCTATTTAAAAAGCCAAAGTCCTGTCTAACTACGCAAAAATAGGAGGCCATGGCTTAAATTGGTGTATGACAGTTTGTAGGCTGAATATTGGCATTTAAAAAAAAGGTTTTTTAATATCTCTATTATTAACGAAGTTACAAGCTGTCTAACGATGTACACACACCCTATGTGTATGTCTAGAGTATAGTTATAGTGTTTACTCAAATATTGTTATGTATTTTTTAAGAAATATTACCATTCCATTAAAAGAGAGCTGCTAGTAGCATACCCACAGTAGTGCTCTGCTAGAATTTAAGTATAGTACGATAAAAAATTATTTTCATTTAGTATGGCTATGGAATAGTTCCTAATTTATGAATGCCACTATAAGTAATTTAAAAATCAAATGTGAAACTTGACACTTAAGTATAAACATAGTTGCATTCATAAATTAGTAACTATTGCATAACCATACTAGATGAAAATCGTTTTTGATCATACTTTATACAGGGAGATCAAAAACGAACTTGGTCGCCGGAGCTCTTGAAAAATACCTTCTACACTGCAGCTTATGAAACTAATTACATTTGAACTACAATTAAATGAATTATTAGTGCATGTGACTTTAACAGAGTCTAATCAGCTACCTACCTCAAATATGCAAACATAAGTAATTTAAACCAAATTTATTCATTAAAGTAATAGGTAACATTAAAATAACAATGGGATAAGTTAAAAAAGACGTTAAAAGTGAATTTTAAACTTCAAAAAATTTTTACAGTGCTATTGTCAACAAAAAGCATGTTACAGATTAGGCAAGTTTGATTATTTTCAATAGCTCCCGAGATCAGGTTTATTTTTGATCTCCATGTCTCTATAGCAAGTAATAATGTAGCTATCGCTGTAGCGTATTCCTGAAGATTCTAGTAGGATACTATTGAATTAATATAAGTATTTTTAGTATTTACATCATAGTTAATCTTCCTCAAATCAAATTTTATATTATTTTTAACTAAACTTTGTCGTTGAAACAATATGACAAATAAAATCACTTATTAATGGGGCTACTATTAATTTATTATATCTTCCTTTATGCTTTAACAGATAGTGCAGTGAAGCAGTGAAGTTCACATTACTATCTACTATAAATCTTATCAACGGCTCCTGTAAATAGAAGCATACTGGTGGGCTCATAATTAAATACCTTGGGTTTATTTTAAAACAGAACATACGATGTGCGTGTCCATGGTGCTTTAGTGATAATAACAATTACAATATATTGTGCATTTTGTCGTTACTATAGCAGCATGAACTAAAACATTCTTACTATTTTACGTATGTTCGGTAATAAAATAAATTCAAGGTATAACCGACGCGAGAGGGAGTAAATAAAAAATGAACGACTAAAAAGGGAAAGAGACATCCATGCAAAGGTCAAGTTAAGTAGGCTGATTATGCATTTTTATTACACCGTTTTGTCATCAACATCAAAAACTGAAATTTCGCCAACATCTATTCATTTACTAAATAAATAATTTTTTGTTCTAATGCATCGAAAAGCTATGAATTTAGCACTGATCATGATCTCCTTGACTTTTCCCGACCTCCTCCGATAAGAATTTAAAAAAACGGGAATTATGTCTGTAACTCGTACTCGTATACTTACAGTCGCGGCCAACAAAAAAACAGGACACTTTTTTTACCTAATTCTCAAAATGCGAAAAAAATTGCTGACACTGACAATTCTAATTAATAAATGTCATCAAAAGTCATTATTTAATTCAGAAAAATGCCGACACATATTGAAAACACGTCTTTTAGACGAGGGTAGTAAAAATTTCAAATAAATGTACAGCAAGTAAAATAAAAGGAGCGCTCTCGTATATTGCAATATGTTTCTTAGCTAAAAGTCAACATAATCGATTTTAACAAGGGCTCAGATAACCCAAAATTATAATATGTAATAATAATGCTGTCTTTGCTTATAAAATACGATCTTCTATTATTGCTTGTAAAAATTTTGCAATTTTGTCAATACTACTTCCAAAAACCTTTTTTGGCAAAACTTATAGACAATTACGTAATATATAACATCTTGTTAATAGCTATTTATATAACAAGTGGTACATAATGTAGGGCATTATTTGACGAGTCTCTTTTATAGTCGAGAGAGGTCAGTAAATGAGTCATAAAGTCATATTATGTACGAGTTGTTTACAAAGCTTTATGTTCACTTCTAAAATCTAAAAAAGTCGAGTTTATAGATTTGACGTCTATTCTGTGACATTAATAACTTGACATTAAAGTGCCTTTATAGATATTGAAAAGCATCTATTTTGACACTGACAGCTGACTTAATAGTTATTTATAGTTAAGCGTGTTATATTACAAATAATCCACTAGGGAAAAGAGGAACCCTTGCGGCCGCCAGGCTACTTTGTTACAGCGAAACTATGTCATAAACAGTACCTTATTATACTTCTACATAAAACATTTTATTCTCATTAATTTTTGGCAGTTTTTTTATAAAAATTTGGTTTGGGATTTTTTCAAAAGCTATCCTTTTTCCCAAAACACCTTTTAAACGAAAGCTGTAGATAATTATATAATATACGATCTTGTTCCAAAAAAATTTTATTTTCATGCTAAAGTGATAAAAAAATTCAGAATATTTAGTCAAAATAAAATTTTGCTCTTTTTTCAAAAAAACTTTTTAAACCAAAAGTGTTAGATATTTGTAACTATAGGATCTTGTTTTAAGGAATTTTGTTTTAATCCAACAATTATAAAAATGTTGAGCACATTTTTGTAATATTTTAGTTTTGCATTTTTTAAAAACTATACCCTTCACAAAAATCTAAACAAAAGTTGTAGGTTTTTATCCAACAATTATTAAAATTTTGAGGATATTTATGTGAGCATTTAATTGTGCGATTTTTTCAAAAGCTATATTTCTCACAAAAAAACTTTTTGAACAAAAACTGTAGTTATTTATATAATATATGATGTTATTATGAAAAAAAAATTGTCACACACAATTATAAAGATTTACTGGAGACGGAAAAATGCATGACTAAAGTACCACTTTTGTTTGGCAGATACGTTTTCAAGCCGATCTGTTACACCATCTGTGCTATAGAGAGGATATAGACAGATTCACAGACAGACATCACCTCGAACACCACTTTGTGTGAATCCGAGGAGACGAAATAAGATATTTCAGCAAAAATCTCGAGTTAGAAAATTTTTATGGTTACTATAACAAAGTAAATTCTTTTTATTTACACCGTATCAATGTTTTATGTAGGTATGTGTGTAAATACGTTTTCAAGCCCATTATGTATATTTATTATATATATCAATTCGTTGTGAAGCCCAACAGTGTTGTGACATGTCGGGCTTAATAACGAGCGTTTAAATATTTTTATATACTGTATATAAAATATGACAAAAGCGCCCCCTACACTCGATATTGCAGAACTACTCCATGTATATCGGCCATAATACCGGTCATTACTGAGCCCACCGCAAAAATTTGTGTACTGCCTCTTTGGTGCATTTTAAACCGATTGGTGATGATATACACTGGGGTACGTTGTTGAGCCAAACCCGGGCTCATCAGCGTTAAAAATGGCTTAGCAACGTACTATTCACATATTCAGCGGGCCTAACTATGACCGTTTATAAGTCTATATATATATATATAGTATATAAATATATATATATATATACCTTTAAAAATAAAACGTTGTCTATTTTTGCTTTTACTGAGGAATAGATAAAAGTATTAATTTGCACATAGCTCAGGTTTTACGCTTGACAAAAATGGGACCCAACAGATACAAAGTAATTGTTGGAAAAAAAACCAAGTTAGACTAGAATACGCTGTTGAATGTAATGCAGTCGCTGTGCGGCGATATTAGGCACAGCTGCTTGGCAGGAAGCAATTTACTGTGTTATCTGTCTTAACGGAAGTGACAATGATAATGATGATAGTGCTTCTAATCATTCAATATCGAAATTCAGAAGTACAACTTACTAATCTGTACTAGATGCAAGCAAACGTCGATACATTTTTAAAGCACAAAGAAAAATTCAGTCAAAACTGATAGGGTAGATCTTTTTCCAAACATGATATTAGCCCTTAAAACAAAAAGGTAATAAGCGTTGAGTTTCACAGCGGGAAGAGGAGGTGGAAACTCAAGACACTGTGCTAGTATCTGGGGCGTTTACATTAAGGACCTCTGTAGAGCTAAAAAAAGCTTACTAATTTAGCTGGGAGGAAATTTAATGGGCCACCCTGTAGTTCGGGGATCAGGCATCCTAAAGATGTTATTCCTTATTCCAACTGCTGAAATAAATACCTAAGAGTGCACCTCTGAAAACACAGTAAACCAAAACAAATATAGGTATATGAGCTTTTTTATTCGTTTTTATTAACTTCGAGTAATCACGGACCTGGGTTGTACTTAGCAATTTCACACATATTCGAACAGATACTTGATTAGTAATAGCACAAAACAGTCTACCTTTTTCTTTTTGATTAATCAGAATACAAGCTTAATTAGATTCTGGGTTATCTTATATTCTTGTGACTAATTGAAGATAACAACTAGCAGTGGCTCATGAGTGATTTCTTATTTTAAATACGCTGAGAATAACCACGATATGAATACAACTCAAAGCTCTATTACGGTAGCCAACAACCACCCAACGATTAATCAGTAACGCCTTTATAGGTACCTCAAATTCACTGCAGCGGATTACTTCATATAAAGCAAAAATAATTGTTGGAAGTAAAATTTTTCTTAGCGAAGGACTTTGGGCCCATTATCACAAGAATAATCAATGGATCGAAACTCGCGCTCGCAACCACCAATTATAGTACAGAACAAGTGGTTTCAATTGTTTTAATCAAAATTATTTCAGTATTATTAGGATCGTTAAGATATTTTCACCTCTAGTTGCTTTTGATTTTTCAAAATATTTAGTGTTACAACTTCCATTTGCGAGGGAAGTTCTGAGTAAAGCCGTTTATAGATTTAACAAAAATACTTTGAAACAGCTTCGGCTTCGTTTCATAATTTTTATGTATCGTGCATAAACGACTTTTAGCACGCGTTGCATACAATATTTTATCTACGACCACTACTAAAAGTAGGCCTTTTAGCGCTATCTTGATTCAGTAAAAGTGACGTTTTATAGCTTACCGTGGTTAAAGAAATCAGCTGTTTACTTTTAGCACATGGGCTAAAAGTGATGTGAGGTTATATAACTATAATTTCGAACTGGAAGAGAAGTTGTAAAGTTATTCTAGTTGCTTCTTGCGTTACAGGTAGAATGTTTTTTAAATAATTAAAGCATTATGTAATAAATACAGTCAGATGCGCGGCGTGAGCTACTGTTTATTATGACATAAATTAAAAGTGTCGCAGATGCAAACTTTTGTTAAATCGATATTTATGGATCAATAACGGTAAAATTAAGGTCATCGATAAAGTATTGTATGCAACGCGTGCTAAAAGTCGTTTATGCACGAGACATGTTATGAAACTCAGCCTTCGGCTTCGTTTAATAGTTTTTATGTCTCGTGCATAAACGTCGACTTTTAGCACTTGTTGCATAAATAGCTATTATCTACGACCTCAATTTAACCGTTATTAATCCATAAATATCGATTTAACAAATGTTTGCATCTACGACACTAATTTATGTCATAATAAATAGTAGCCCATGCGCGGGCGAATGTTTGCGAAGCCAGTGCTGTCAAGGTCAGTTACGAAATGTAATTATTAATACTCCACATCTGAGTGTATTCATTACATAACGCTTTAATTATTTCAAAAACACTTTAGCTGTAATGCAAGAAGCAACTAGAATAACTTTACAACTTACAGTTCGAAATTGTAGTTTTATAACCTCACTTCACTTTTAGCACTAGAGCTAAAAGTAAACAGCTGATTTCTTTAACCACAGTAAACTATAAAACTTCACTTTTAGTGAAACAAGCTAGCGCTAAAAGGCCTACTTTTAGTAGTGGTCGTAGATAAATATGTTTTCCTACGACTGCTTCTAAAATCAAGCTTTCCGCCTTGTTGACGTATGTCAAAAATTAATTGTTTTGAATCACTTAATCGCGGCAACCGTCATAAGTAAGTATATAATCGTGAATCGTAATACATAGCAACATACATAAATTTTATTTAAGCATATATACCTAAGTCGGCTAGTGGTCGGCCATTTGAAAACGTCAAAGTTGACAACTGTCACTGTGAATTCGATTTAAACCTTTTTTCGCGATTTAAAGTTACTTGTGTTTTATCTTGTGTATTGTCGGTGTTTAAGTGTCAAGAAAAATAAGAAATGGGCGATAAAACATAAAATTCTGATGTGGAAATATCCACTCCGCGCCGCTGGAAATTTTAGAAATGGCAAAAAACACCAGTTTAAACCTATTTCCGAAAATTTTACAGTCATAGGAAAAATGCTGTATGCAACACGACCGAAAAATGCATTAGGCGTTCGGCCCAAAACTTTCGAACTCACGCCTAATTATTTTTCGCTCTAAGTACATAAATCATGATTTTTTCTCTCAGGTTGACATGTGTTACAGACCGAGGGTCTCTGGCCCGAGGTCTGTAAGTCAACCGAAGGTAAAGAACATGAATATCTCCCGTGGCGCATACAATATTTTATTTACTAGCATATTAGTAAAAATAGTATGAAATTTCAAAATGTAATGACATTTAAAATTAGAATATGTAAGTAACGTCAAGGATTGTCTCATTGTATGGTTGTTAAGATGTTATTTGTAGTTGCATGGTTACCATGAGTTTGAGGGAGAAATAATTTGACAAGTCCCTTACTTTAACTGCTTTATGTTCAGTTAACATGAGTTTCTAGTCACTATTTTTGCGTATTGTTGTGGGTTTTGAGAATTAATTTGGACAATTGGGTTGAGTTTAGAATATTTTAATTTTGATTTTTAGCTTCGTTATAATCCATATAACCTTTAAGAAAATTTAATTCGAATACCTTCCGTTGGAGTGCTCTTGGCATAACAGTAACCCATTTTACGGAATCTAAACACATAATTATGTACCTACGTACTTTATTAACTTCTGTCTCGTTACCTCTGAACACAACACTTATTCAACATAATGGCGAAACGGTGTTTCTACGAACACTTGCACTAATATTGTAAACATTAACGAATGCACTAAGTTACTTATCCACTACAAAAGCTCAATTATATTCCATAATTGCAAGGAATATGCAGCTACAATGTGTACCCGAAACTTACATGGCCGTTTCATAACCTACTATAGCCGACGTCACGAGCCCGTGACGTCAGAGCTATTCGGGCTTGTTCTTAAGATGTTAAGATGTTAGTATATCGCAACGTGAGAGGCCGGGGTACATCGAATGCAATGGGTAGCGGCATTTATCACATAAACCCCGTTCACTCCATTTGTGATTCTGGGCAGGCTTTGAATGTGCATTCGTTTAATAGTGTAAGGCACAGTTGGTAACAAAAAATTACCAAAAGTCAAAGCAAAATTTGTCAGTTCATCCTCTTCATTCATCAAGTTAATTAAAGTTGTTGAAAATAATGTAACTGATCCCTCCAGTTGAGTAAAATGACACGAATGGGTTTTCTATAACTGAAGTATCATACTTTCTAGAAGTTACAAAATGTCAATGTGATTTTGATATTAGTAACATTTTGTAACTAAATATTTGATACACTGGTAAAAATATTCACATTTAAGGCCTGCTCAGAATCGTAAACGGGGTGAACGGGGTAGATACATATTTCATTTTCAGAAGCAAGCGGTTTACCACAGGCATCGCAATTACTTGTCAGAGGCATGTTCGATTCAAGAGGGTAACTACCTACGTAGCAAGAACACAATTTAAATAGTTGTTACCAGTTAAACTGTTAAAAAAGAAAAAGCACTGGAGCAAGCACCTCTGCACCCACACATATTAATTAATTAATAAATTAACTATTAATTAATTAAAAATGAAGATAAGTCTCAGTCTTAATTTGCTATCACCAGAGGTCAAGAATCAAACCAAGAATGCATTCAAATTGGTTTACTGTTTAATATAATAGTTGCCCTTTATTAAGGTATATTATTTTGACAAGTAAATCAACAGTTTTGAATAAAAAATGGCTATTATTTGAATAACTACCATATGAACTTATAAGCGTTTTGTAACATAACATACAAATCACGACATACTGCTTGTGGGCTAAGTATCTCTAAATAAAAAATAAAAAATCAAATTTTGTATATTGAGAACTTGTAAGAAATTATGTCAAATTTGTAATAACGGGTGATCGAAAAACCTTTCAGAGCCTGGCGACTATGGTGTACTAATGTATGAATTAAACTCTAAGTCCCTTAAAAATCAAATGTCAAGTTTGACATTTAAGTATAGCCGTAGTTTCATTTTAAATTGGGAACCTTACCATAGCCGCCCGGCACTAAAAAACTTTTTGAACACCCGCTATATATCTTACAGAGATCTTGCATCTTCGGCAATGACTTGTGATGTTTACCAAATAAGACGATAATTGCCATGAAAACCAAATTGTTTCATTTGTAGATTTTCTTATCTTAACAGTTTACATTAATAATTCGTACTCCTCGTAAACAATTCGCGTTTGAAACTACTTCCTGAGTCGCCCACTTATACAGGGTGATTCATGATGAGTGTAATAAACTTGGGAATTTTATTGGGGAGATCATTTTAAGTGAAAAATGTTAGGTATATGAACCTAGGTCACATTTCACTTTGTTACAGAACTACAAGAGATCAACGTTTTAAAAGTGTAGTAGTAAATCCATACTGGTTACCCATCCATCCAGTTACCCCAGCCTACTATGGAAGACGAGTAGCCGAATGACTAAGCGTGTATTATCCCAACAGATGGATTGATAGTGTTGGTCTCATTGCTTGGCCTCCGAGGTCACCTGATCTAAATTGTTTAGATTTTTACCTTTGGGGTTACCTAAAACAGCTAGTCGACAGAGTTGAAATAAATACTACTCGTGAACAGTTACTCCAAAGGATAACTGATGCGGCCAATAAAATTCGAAATAACTATACCATAGTTGCATTTTTATGATTCGATGATTCGCAGGTGTCGTGCAAGTATTCAGGCTCAAGGGCCACATTGTAAGCACTCGTTATAAATCGTACATTCTCCTTGGTTTTTACATTTTAAAGTTAATTCATTCATTCTTCATAATCTATAGACTCTTTTACCTTTCGGTGTCGAGGACCATTCATACTTCCAGTTTATAACATCTGTTTTGTTTTTTACTTCCTTTTACAATAAAGAAAGTATTGGATTCACTCCAAAAATTCGAAATTGAGTTTTCAACGGATCTTCACGTTTTAGAGTCCCCTGATCCCAAAAAACATATTTTTTTATTGGTCTGTCTGTCTGTGTGTGTGTCTGTCTGTCTGTCTGTGAACAGAATATCTCAACAACGGAAAGAGTATGGCGTTGAAACTTCATATATCAGTTTTGTGTACTATGTAGATGCGACAGCAAGCTTTTGAAGAAAATCGCATAACCGGAAGTAGGTGTTTACTCTTGTGATTTTTCAGTTTTTTTCGATTTTTTCAAAAACGGCTCTAACGATTTTTTTTAACCTTTACATTTTTATTAAATTTTTAATGTGTATTGATGTGAGATAGTTGATTTTCCAGTTGATTACTTCTAAAATGGGTTCTTTTGTTTTTTTGCCTATTTTTTTTATTAACTCTTATTTTAAATAGAACACCCGGTATATTATTACATTTTTGAAATCAGCTTAAAATTGTAGAGAAAATTTGTCTGTTCAACTAACGCTCTATTTTGTACCGTTTTTGCAGAATTTGTAATTTTTTGAAAATTTTTGACAAATGCTTAAAACATTTTAAAATCAATTTTTTGGCTAATTATAAGATCACTGTAAAAGGAAGTTGTGTGCGTGTGTCACACCAGATTTTTTTCATTGGTCTGTCTGTCTGTGTGTGTGTCTGTCTGTCTGTGAACAGAATATCTCAAAACGAAAAGAGGTATGGCGTTTGAAACTTCATATATAAGTTTTGTGTACTATGGAGATGAGACAGCAAGCTTTTGAAGAAAATCTCATAACCGGAAGTAGGTGTTTACTCTTTTGATTTTTCAGTTTTTTTAAAATTTTTTCAAAAACGGCTTTAACGATTTTTTTAAACTTTATATTTTTATTACATTTTTAATGTGTATTGATGTGAGATAGGTGATTTTCCAGTTGAACACTTCTAAAGTAGGTTTTTTTGTTTTTTTTTCTATTTGTTTTATTAACTCCTATTTTAATAAAACACCCGGTATATTATTACATTTTCGAATTCACCTTAAATTCTAGAGAAAATTTGTCTCTTCAACTAACGCTCTATTTGGTACCGTTTTAGTGGAATTTGTAATTTTTGAAAATTTTGACAAGTTTTAAAAATTAAAAATTAAATTTTTGATTAATTATAAGATCACTGTAAAAGGAAGTTGTGTGAGTGTATCACACCAGATTTTTATTAAATGTAATAAAATGTTAAATTTACATTATTGCTATTACACTAATAGAACTTTGATCTGTTATAATTCTGTAACTATAAGCCGTTCACGATCTTTTTGGGTCAGGTTGAGGCTATGACCATCTAGTAATTTGTTGGCAGAACCTCTGTTGCAACTAAACTCCCTCATGGAAATTGACACTCTTTGTGTTAGGTTAGGTTGTTTTCAGTTTAAGGTTATATTTTCTGAATAGGTACATTGTTGCCGGATATTCTCTAGTTTCCACATCGACTCGCGTTCTTTTAAATTTGGTCTGTCCTTTTTAAATTGGGAGTAGCATCGTTTAATGGAAATTTTTTGTTGTAACAAAATTATTTTGGGCATTTGACTTTTCCTTTGACGGAAATTAAAATTATCATTTGATAAATCATTTATTTTCTTACGAATATTAAAATAATAAATGTGGCAATGTGGTGGCAAGAAAATGTCGAACAGACACTGACAGAAAGAAAATTGCATCCGCTACATCATCGAATCAGTTAGTCCAACATGAAAAGAAAGTATCATAGCCAACTCTGTCCCAAAAGGTCGTGAACGGCTTATATGTAATTGGAATACGACCATGTTCATCTGAAGTTTTTTGTTCAAAATGACTTCCACAACAAGCTGTCAAACTTTATTACACTCATTATGGATCACCCTGTACAGTATGACCAAACATTATTTTCATATAGTAAGGCTATGGAATAGTTCCTAATTTATAAATGCAACTATAAGTAATTTAAAAGTCAAATGTCAAGTTTGACATCTAAGTATAAACGTAATTGCATTCATAAATTAGAACTATTCCATAGCCATACTAGATGAAAATAATTTTTGATCATACTTTAGTTTCAATAAGATGCAGTGAGAGTAGTACTTAGTCTTTCTTAGAAATTTAATATTGTTAAGTGGGAAATTATGCATCTGCCGTCAATATGACTTATAAATATTTTGTATTAACACGGTTAGAAGTAACGCGGCCTCTATCCCTAGCGTATATTCGAAAGTTTAGTTTAATTTGTAAAACAATTTTTGCGTTAGTGTATAACTAAAATACATCAATAAAACTTACTTTTGTGTCTTAGAAGGCGTTTAGTAGACTTCAATATCTGTTATTACTGGCTTGAAGGCTAGCCTAGGTATCTTACAAGTAATAAATAAAGATAAGGCGCTATTACTGATAAGTGCCCTTTAAAAACAAATCTGCCGCTCTTTGACGTGCCGCATATTATTATATTACACGTCTTAAACAGTACTATCACTCTATAAGCGGTGAATTTTAATTCCTACTATTAATGCGCCATTTCTTTATAAATCTTTGAATTTTATTTTTATTTAGTTTACTTAAATGCCTTTCAATGCATATACATAGATAAATTAGGTTATAAAAAGTTTCGTGTAGAAGGAAATTCAAGTTTAAGGGTTATGTAGGAATTTATTTTACTAAATAGGTGGATATGAAACTTTACGCTTATTTCTATATAAAAGTAAAACAATTACAATTACATATTGTTGTTATTGGCCCAAAATTAAAAGGTATGACGTATTAGTTACAAATAAAAATAATGTTAGTTTATAATTACTTGAAATCGATGGTTATGTTGTAAAACTCGGTCCTCACCGGTCCTCAACACTTCTATCTTAGCGCACAACACATCCTTTCTGGAAATATCGTTCACAGTGAAGTGCCAAAACTGCTAACTTGTTAGCAGTGCATGGAGGTACCCAAAATATTCTATGTGTAGTAAAAATATTGTCGTCAGTTTAGATTTTACAGCTGATGCTTCTATTTTCTAAATTAAAAGCATACGAGTATCTTTATTGCCATTATCATAAAATAAACGCTTATCTCGCTCAAGCAGTTCTCTCAACTCGGGGGTTATCTGACTGTAGATTTGACGCGTTCACTATTACAATTATTGCGGCTTTATTTGTATTTATGTTAGATAATTAAATTCAAGTTCAAAAGTTTGAAGAGTTGTATAGGGTGAGGTGGGGAACAATATTTGAAATTTGTATAGATTTTAAAATTCGATTGGCGGAATCAAATCGTTGATTTCGTTGTTAAAACCAACCCATAGAAAATTTGGTATATACCTAGTGTCCGCCAAAAAGTCGGCATAATATGGGAAAAATTATTTTAGTTTTTTAAAAAAACCTTTTTACGTTAATAATTTGTTCTTATCGAAAAACCTATTTAGTCGCTATCATATATACCGAGTGAATTTTACTTATTAATAGAAAATGAAGTTTTCCGAAATTGTCAAAATCCAAAAAGTGCTATTTTTCGGAAATTAACTAAGATTATTATTATAGTATATTACCTTAGCTAACTGAACAATCTCAAAGGCAGAAAAGACCTACTTTTTTAACTTTAGCAAAAAATGTATTTTTCAAATTTTAAATATTTTTTTAAAATTCTCATACCAAGACGTAATATTAAAATTCGATTTTTTTTTATGTGAAGACTAAAGATTTATAATTGGGAAAAATAATATAAAATGTTAATTACTTCGTTAGATTTTTTATTACGAGGATGATTTGACGGGACGTGAGACTCAAAATGAAAGACATGAGTTAGAGCATTATTTTTTTTATTTTCAACATATTCTCCTCGTACATCAACACACTTGGACCAGCGACGCTGAAGTGCCATTATGCCTGTTTTGTAGTTATCTTCTTCAAGGCTGTCAAATCATTGCCCCGTTGCAGCAATTACTTCTTCGTCCGTCTTAAACTTCTTTCCGGCAAGGAAAAGTTTGAGCTTCGGGTATAGGTGAAAGTCACTTTCAAGATCTGGCGAGTAAGGTGGGTGGGGGATAACCTGGAAGCAAAGTTGATCCAATTTCTCACGAGCAATGCTACTGGAACGGGAAGGGGGGCATTATCATGACAAAAGGGCACATTTTTTCGAACCATTCCGGGTCTTTTTCAGCAATTGCTGCTTTTAGTTGGTCCAAAAGTGCAGCATAATATGCTCCGTTGATAGTTTGGCCCTTTGTGAGATAGTCGATGAGAATTATCCCCTTCGAATCCCAAAAAATCGTAGCATTACTTTCCCGGCCGATGAAGACGACTTCGCCTTCTTTGGAAAGGACTGCCATGATGTTTCCACTGCTGAGATTGGCGGTTTGATTCGGGAATGTAGTGATGAATCCAAGTTTCATCGACCGTAACAAAGCGGCGCAGAAAATCCACCCAGTTCGTATAAAATTACGTTTATGTCATAATTTAGCAGGGTGACGTTTGTCTTACAATTGAGCAGGCCGTGCACAGAACAATACCTAAGGGCGTGGTTGGTTGTAGCAAATACGACTCTTAATAGCTGCCTTTTTTAAAATTGACCACACTGTCCTTATATAGCCACTGTAAGTCGCAAGTCTCGTCAAATCATCCGCGTATTTACCGAAAAGTAGTACGTTTGCATAATGTTTACGTTTTTTATGCAAGGCGCTTTTTAGGAGAAATATTTTTAAATTCTGATTAATATCTATTTAATTGTTTCCCTTATTATGCCGTCTTTTTGGCGGACACTGTATATATATAACACATTATGATGACCGCTATGCCACACTGAAAGAACCGTTTTAGCAGATTATGAAGATTAAATTAAGGAACGAGCGTCCCAAAAAGTACATGGCAAGAACCACCCCTTCTCAACACTGTGCCGAAGTATGGATATGGACCTTGCGCCTTCTCATCTTGTTTTCATATAATTTTGAGGAATTTGCAAATGCACATTTGCGCGGGAGAGCAAGATTCGAATGTGGGGACATGCACGAATCAGACCATTACGCGCCGCAAAAGAAACAAACTCCATAAACGCACATCGGTACACGATCCAACACTACCATAACAAAGGCAGTAAAAGGCTTCCGGAACCTGTCACAAACAGCTAAATATGCCGTCACCACGGAAACATTTACAAGGCCCTCGTAAAGCATCAGGCGCCGTCAAGACTGGGAAAGAACCGAGTTCAGGCCGCGGTCAAAAAGCCAATGGAAATACACATCGCACGGGCTAATTAAATTAGAAACACGGGCCCTATTAGGATACACAAAAATCGCGGAAATAGTGCGAAGGCGAGACAACGAACCCGAACACAGAGCAGTTCGTGGAGCGCGGCAGCAGCAAAAGAAAAGCTCGCTCCGCGAGCATATTGATGTTAGTATAGGAAAAGTATAATCGAGGATAATAATAGTAAATTGCAAGCGAGACAGGCCGAGTAAGGACTCAAAATTCAAGTTGGTTTTAGACCAAAACAATGCGCATGGTTTCGACCCGAGGGAACTTCGCGCCGCGGCGTAGAGAAAAAAAAAACTCAAAGCTCTGCCCCGAAGCCAAATAGTTCCATCCAAGAAATTACAAATCTCAACTTTGTTATTAGACGAGCAAAACATATGAAGTAAAGGCTCAAAATGCGAGTTTTTCTGAGACGAAAACGCTGCAGATATTTTTATCAAGATAGCACTTCACGCCGCGGAGATCAGAGCCGCGGATGCAAATCAGATTAAATCTACAAGCGTCCCCATTACCGTTCGGCCAATCACAAGCAAGGGTGCTGCAGACAAGGCCCTTATAAACCCCGAGGTTTCTTGAGGAAGGCAGGCAGTTCCAGCCAGCAGCTTCAACCACCAGCATCTAGCTCTAGCCGATTCCCCAGCGAGTCCGGTACACTTCCACTGACACGCACCCTTGTGCGGACTAGAGGCTAAGTGTCATCGGGACATAGCCGATTCGCCAGCGAGTCCGATACACTTCCACTGACACGCACCCTTGTGCGGACTAGAGGCTAAGTGTCATCGGGACATAGCCGATTCGCCAGCGAGTCCGATACACTTCCACTGACACGCACCATTGTGCGGACTAGAGGCTAAATGTCATCGGGACATAGCCGATTCGCCAGCGAGTCCGATACACTTCCACTGACACGCACCCTTGTGCGGACTAGAGGCTAAGTGTCATCGGGACATAGCCGATTCGCCAGCGAGTCCAATACACTTCCACTGACACGCACCCTTGTGCGGACTAGAGGCTAAGTGTCATCGGGACATAGCCGATTTACCAGCATAGTTCGATACTCTAAGTCTGACACGCACCCTTGTGCGAACTAGAGACTGAGAGTCATTGGACTTCGAGCAGTCACGGGCCGCCCCACCCACCCGCTCAGTCAGCGACATCGAGCTCCGGATCTCAAGACATCCGCTCTGACACGCACCCTCCAGTGCGGAAGATAGATTGGAAAGAGGATGACGTAAGCAGGCCGCCCCAACGCACCTTTCAATGTTTGATTGCTTTGTTTTTCTTTGTTGTTTCGGTTTCCTTTTGTTAATTGTGTTTGTTTGTCCTTCCCCGAACCAGCCAGTTCTCACGGAGCACCCCAGGGACACCGGCCCCGGACGCCCGACCACGCCTCCATCCCCAGCCCTGCAGCGGACCCGCCCCCCGCTCCGACCGACCGTGTCCACCCGCGGAACCCCGTCCCCGGCGACGAAGGCCTCCGCCGCTCCCCATTTTCGGAGTGGGATATACACCTCCACCCCGAGCCCTTGGAGCGCCACGAGTTCGAGCGGCTGTGGAACGCCGTCCTCCGGAACGCGGCCGCCCCCATACCCTGGGCACTCCGAGAAGTGGACCTGCCCCCACGCCACCGCCCAGGAAGCGAACCCTGGTCCTCCTCCCGGGACCCTAGGCGCCACGCTTCAGCGCTCCTGCTCTCTCTAGCACCCCTGAGACAGCAGCCCCGCTCATCCCCGGCAGTCGCCGCGGACAACGCCCTCGGCCGGAAGGACGCCGCCGCTCCGAAACGCGCTGCCGCTCCACGGCACCGCCCCCGCGTCGCGAGACGCGCACCGCACCGGATTGGCCCTGCCGTCCAGCGCCCCGCCCCTCGCAACGCCGACGCCCGTCGCCCCCGCCCAGGAGTCGCCGCCTGCCGCCGTCCGGTTCGAGCAGACCCCGAGCCCTCAGGAACCCCGCCACCCTCGGCGCCCCCTCCCGCCCCGCTAACGGGAGAGCCCGGGACTACCCCCCCTTCCCCGAAACACCTGCGCCGACAGAGCCATCCAGGCGTCCTCGTCGCCATCCTCTGTATATATGTGTAATTATAGAATAATAAAGCTAAACCGTTGTAAATAAATTTGTCTCTCTATCTCTCTCTCTCTCTCTCTCTCTCTCTCTCTTTCTTGCTCTCACTCTGAGGTCTGCCCCGCCTACCGGGGAAAGCACCGTTGGCCGACTGAGTTACCAGGGCAAAAACAACAGTCGCCCGAAGCCATTTTGCTTAACCCTCACCCGCCCTCCAACGAGGCCACGGGACTGAGTCGTGTTACATTTAATGTACTTGTAAAACTTATTAGTGATAAGCAGTTAGTTGCTGCGAATCTCAGGTACTATCTTGGGGGGTTGGTTTGAGCACTATAGGGTAGTCACTTTTCTTGTAGGATAAACAACTATCCGCATTTTCTTGGGTTTAATAAAATTCTTGTCTTTTCTCTTTTCGTTTTACTGGGTTCCGAGGTTCAGGGTAGAATTTGCATTCGTTCTGTAGTTGGATTGAGTATTGGAGTGGGACGTTTTGGTCTTGTGATTGTGGTTGGAGATTGGAGTAAGTGATTGTGGAGGGGCTGTTTTCTGTTAGGAATTCTCACCAGTCTGGCCACGTGCACCTTGTTGACCTGGCTGCGACGATTTGTGCTCCGTTCCTTTCACCTAACTTTGGGGTTGGTGGAATTTTAGGGCTTATACCTTGGGAATAGTTTCGAATTATTGCGTATGCCTGGTAGCCTGCACTTCTATTTGTAATATGTCCGTTAGGTTGACGATTTATATTGGTGTCTTTATTTTGGAAATTCTCAGCTATTAGGGAAAGTGCTTTCCTGTTCCCGTATTGGATAAAAATGATTCCTGGTGTGCTCTTCCTGTTGTAGAACACATTTTGGAGTTTGTGAGTTACTATTTTACTTTCGGCAAGTAAAGACGTCAAATTGTGTGCTAAGAGTGATACGAGCAACATTCGCTATCTCTGACCGAGAGGTTAAAGATATCTTTACGAGTTCTAATTTAAAGTGTGTGCAGTTATCTTACAAACAAGGAAATGTCATTTAGCCAACCCAATAATCTTTACTGTCCAGCCTAAATAAGTCAACATCAATTAATGCAACAATCCATGTAAAACATGCATTGACAAACATATCAAATTCCTAATCAAGCAACGCAACTTCCTGTTTTTCTTACTTACCGCTTGTGGGATTTTTACATCCAGAAACCAAGTTACACATTTATAGTGAAACAAATATATTCACATAATCCTCTCGTTAGTGATTGGCAAAGTGATAAATAAGAAACACAAAAACAAAAAATCCTAATACTGGCTAGAAGACCCTACAAGTAATAGTTTCGATCAGCTTCCGACTGAAATGGAAACAAACAAACAGAAGGCGGTCAAAACAAACCCGCCCCTAAGATTTCTCAACTCCCGCCTATATTTATAGCGGAAGTCAAAGATATTAATCCTAATTTACACTCAAAGCTTTGGGAAACAAACAAGTCAAAATACAAAGTACAACCAGCGAAATCCATCATGTCATCATTAAAGTATTGGCCAATAAAAAAATCCAGTTCTACACTTATAAACCTAAACTACAGAAGAACCTGAAAATAGTAACTAAAAATCTCCATCATTCAACTGTCACTAACAAAATCAAACACAACCTTGAAAATCTAAAGCACGATGTAGTAACTAAGGTTTGGAATATTAACTGTCCAAAAACCCGCTTCCAATGTCCATCGTTGAGTTAAAGCAAAAGGAAAATAAGGAAGAAATTTGCAATACCAAATTATTTATGAACACTACCTAGTAGTTGAAGTTCCACATGCTAAGAGGATAGTACCATAATACACAAAATGCCTGCGTTTTGTTCATACCAAAAATTACTGTTTTCACACCCAAAATATTTCAAATACACGAAATATCACCAAACAATTGACTGTCTACTTAAAATAAAAGACGACAAAGTAGCTTGTGTCAACTGCAACGAGAATCACCTTGCAAATTGCAGAGGCTGCATCATCCAGAAGCAGCTACAGGAAAAACTGTATCCTAGACTGAGAAGCGACACCAAATTACCCCGTCGTAAACCTTACGCCCAATTTGTAGTTTTGCCAGGAACGTCGTTCGCTGGCACAATAAATTAGAAAACATTTACAACATGGCAGAAAGCACAAACCCCCAAAGATAAACATTTCAACCACATCAGCAAACGCACGACATATCAGAGTTAAGCAACATGATAAAAAATCTCGTTATCCAGATGGGGACAATCATGTATCATCTCAACACATTAATCACTACGCTTTCATAATGACTCACCTGCTAAAAGTTGCTGCATGAAACGCCAATGGCCTATGTCAACATGCTCGTGAAGTCAAAGTATTCCTTGAAAATAAAAATATCGACATACTGCTTATCACATATAATGCAACTAGTGGGTTCTTGATTATAAAATAATTATTTCTGTTTACACGAGATATATTGTTTGGCAATCACGCGAATCCGAAGGATGAGGATGATTGCCTAAAACAATATATGGAGTGGAAAAAGAAGTGATTTGATCATCAGGAAGACACGAGTTGCAATTCGGCTAGATTATATCACGAGTCGTAACAAAGTTTGAAAGGATTATTTATAAATATTAAAAGTACAGTTAGTGTGGTTGTTATGACGATTGTACTTTCAGCAGATAATGCAATGTTTGTGAAGGTAGTTGACTCAGTTATTAGTCAAGAAATTATATGATTATTACCGTTTGTTACGATTCAATTGCGCATCCATTTGATTTCGTTGACTGTAGTACTTATGCATCTATTCGATTTCAAGATCTATGATACTCAGTTCATATTTCGCGGGCTTTTGGTTTGCAACGCAGAGATTATAAGATTACAATTGTTAGATCAGCTTTCTTTTTCCGGCTACCTTCGTTAGCAACAAGAAGCCAGTTTAAGCGTCAGTAAAAGTGTTCTGTAAATTTGTGAGCATGCAGTTTGATTTTGGGCATTGGTTGCCCGCGTATTTCGGCGGATTTGCTTTTCTAAACATACTTTTATACGCTATTGGTTTACTTCTTTGCATGTGCTTTGAACATCGTGGGGTAAGTAAGGAAACCTTCTTCAGGCTGAATTTAATTTCACCTATATTCTATCGTGGACTATTTTCTCCATACAGCAGTCAGTGAGGAGCCGTTAGGGTAGTTTGATAAGGGATTAGCTTCCCTAGCTGCTGGTTGCCGAAGTCGCTTTGGGCGTGATCTCGACCCGTACTTATGTCTAGTCATGGCCTCTACACACCTGTGACGTGAATTGCTGTCGCTTTGAGCCCCGTTCGGGCATTTTGACGTTTGGATCAACCGTGGGGGTATACAGTTCGTTCCGCGAGCAAGGTCCCTGGAAGCACACTAACGTATCGCCTTGCAAACCGTACCTGATTTTACGGCGTGCGATAACTATTGTATCGCAGTATCGTAACTTGTGAGTATGTATTCGACTATAGGCGTTTCTGTAAGGTGCCTCGTAATTTTCCAACCTGTAATTTTATATATGCACTAGCTTTTACCCGCGACTTCGTTCGCGCGAGGTTCGTTATTTGTGTATTAAAGAATGACTAATTATTTTCTGTCATCCCATCCCATCCCATCCCATCCTATCCACGTCCCTGTCCCTTTCTCCGTCCCCGTCTCCGTACCGTCCCATTCCGTCCCGTCCCGTCCCGTCCCGTCCCATCCCGTCCCGTCCCGTCTCGTCCTGTCCCGTCCTCTCCCCTTCCATCCCATTCCTTCCCTTCCCTTCCCTTTCCGTCCCGTCCCGTCTCGTTCCTTTTCGTCCCGTCCCTTCCTTTTCCGTCCAGTCCCTTCCTGTTCAGTCCCTTCCCGTCCAGTCCCGTACCTTCCCGTCCCGTCCCGTCCCTTCCCCTTCCATCCCATTCCTTCCCTTTCCTTTCCGTATCATCCCGTTCCGCCCCGCCCCGCCCCGTCTCGACCCTTCCCGTCCCGTCCCGTCCCGCCCCTTTCCCTCCCGTCCAGTCCCGTCCCTTCCCGTCCCGTCCCGCCCCTCCCTTTCCATCCCATCCCCTCCCCTTCCATCCCATCCTTTTCCTTCCCTTTCCGTCCCGTCCGTCCCGCCCCGCCCCGACCCGTCCCGCCCCGGCCCGTCCCGCTTTGCCCCGTCCCGTCCCGTCCCGTCCCGTTCCGTCCCTTTCCTTCCCGTTCAGTCCCGTCCCGCTCAGTCCCGTCCCGTCCAGTCGGTCCCGTTGCGTCCATTATAGTCCCGTCCCGTCCCGTTTCTTCCCTTATGTCATGTTCACCGTCTTGGACTTAAAAATAAATGAAATTTTCGCAATCAACGTCCCAAAAAACCTCAATAACGACACCTATATCGATTTTTAGGCTTACTTACCCCATTTCACCCCCTAAGGGGCTGATTTTCGGAAAATCACGAAATACGTGTTTGATTATTTGTTTTTAGGAGTACTCCTACGAAGTTTCAAGTCGAAATGTCTATTTAATATTATTTCTCCATACAAAATTGGAACCCCCATTTTACCCCTGTAGGGGTTGAATTTCGAAATATCCTTCCTTATTCCTTGTATACATCATAAAGGAAACCTCTGTGCAAAATTTCAGCTTTCTAGGTCCAAGGGTTTGGGCTGGGCGTTGATGAGTCAGTGAGTCAGTCAGGAGTTTTAGAAATATATATAAGATTGATGCTAATTATACACTGTGCTATTTGGATTCTGGCATTATTTATTTGTTACTGCTACCTGTACTTGAGTTGAGCTTCTTTTTGAATTTATTTTGTGCTACTTGAGTTTACGAATTCTCTTTATGAATACCTGGATGCTTGTCGTTACTTGATAAAAATCCGTTGGCACCCTTTTTTCGAGTATATTTAAAGAACAGTACACGCCGTTTCCAATCGAACTAGTTTCGACCAGCGATTGAGACAAGTTTGTGTATTTTCTTGAGAGAATAGCCAACGGTAGATTTGTTTTGATAACACGTTACTATGTACACTAAAAAAAGTTAGTGCATGCGTAACTATGTACTTTTACAGTTTTCCATTGGTTGATGTTATAGGGAGTGGTATAATCTCTGAAACGCATTTCACTAACAAAACCTACCACAATTGTTTTAACCATCCATAAAAATTGTATTTATTACATTACTACGTCACAAAATATATATATAAAAGCTTTTGTTTTATAGTATACTTATATTAATCATATTTAATTGCACTATCCTCAAATATCAACTGAAGAATTAACAAAATCATATTAATAAAATTAAAAAATAATAGAATTATAAAAAAACTATATTTCGCAAAAATAAGAGGAATAACAAAAAAAGGTTAATTAATAGTTCTTTGAGCCTCTTTGGAATGTTTAAAAATGTTTGGCAACGATTTGACATACTTTGCATGCAATATGCTTTCAACATTTTGGGCAAAATTTCAAAATTTTAAAATGATAATGTTTTTTAACGGATTTGGTTTTCTTTAAACCAATTTCTGAAAAGAAATGCTTTTTATAGTGACACAATCACGAAAAGTTACCAAAATTGCCGATGGCAGATGACAGACAATCTACAGCCCGCCCAAGCATATACTTAGTAAAGAAGATTACACACAACTCTTCGAAACCTTAGGAAACAAATTTCTTCTAGCTGGTAACTTCACACGGCACAACTTTATATGCAGGGTGTCTCACAAAATATCAGACGTGGCCAAATTAACATTAGAGTATTATTAGAGATCAAGATCAATGACACTATGCTGATCGTGGGTACAACACCGGCCGTGGTAGTGAAAATAAAATATCAAAGACTGCAACTAACCTAAACAGGCTAGAACGAGACAAAGTACGAATTTCGTTATATGAGACGCATCCTACAATCCGGCGGATAGCTTTCTGGTGAAATACTTATTCGGCGAAACGAATTCCGGGGAGTCGAAATTCGGCGAAAAAACATCCGGCGAATGAGAAGGCCACGTTATTAGGCGATCAACTACTATTGGGTAAGCATCGAGGTACGTGAGTGGACAAAAATGACACCCGTCAAATTTCAATGTTTTGTTCATGTCTGATCAATCGCGTACCTAGATGCTATTTCACAAATTTCAATTTATCCGGAACAGGTTAATACAATTAACAAACCTGAGGAACAAACTAGATTTAAGTACCTAAACTAGAAACACAATAGGTATTTCGTTCAATTGGTAACAACCTCTCATGGGGGCTGGTTGTGATCGTCAGTTGAAGATAAGCAGTTAAGATGGAAGCAGCTTCTCATCAAAGAGAAAAAGAGGGATGATAGTTTATATTTATAGACAATTAATAAATGCAAAACAGCATTTATTTTCAAGTTTTGGTTTACATGGCAGTAGATATTTTGAAGAATTATTCTAGTAAATCTACATATAGAACATGCATTTAACAAATTTACACTAAATTTCAAATAAGAATGCAGTACTTGACTAATCTCAAAGTCAGTTTTACACTAGGAAAATACAAGTTTGTGTTACTGCTCGTATTTTGAAATAATTTTGTTCTATATAATTCAAATAAACGGTGTAGGTCAGCCTTTTTTATCCACTATTTATCTGTTTTCCTTATACATTTTTTGGATTTATACCTAATGCCAAATTGAAAATTTTGAAAAAATCTTTGTGATGATGACTTTGTTTCGACCAATCACGGCCATAGTTACGATTACTAATTAGTTCCGAGTACTGCATACTTATTTGAAGTTTGGTATAAAATGAAATACTGTTAACGATAGGGAAAAGTTCTGTTGAAATGTTAATGAATGGTCATTATAGGAAGTTAATAACTGCGGTGCAAGATATGTGACAATAACATGTAGTTACATGACCAAGTAGACACAATTTATTATTGCTATAAATGTTGGTGTAAGTTTGGCACACATGCGGCAGCAATAGCAAATATATTTGATACCAAACCGATGTATAATTTTAAGCTTAAGTAAATAAAAGTGAAATGTTATACACTTGTTAGTATTTTCCAAACATGACAGACGATACTTATTGCTTATGGTATACATAGTTGATAGCCAACTTTTGCAAAAATCCTTTCATATTACTTCAAAAAATCAAAAGGCAAAAACAGCATAGGAGAAGTAATATCTACTTAATAATAAATGATAATAACTACATTTTCATTAAGTTTAAACTGGTATCGAAACATTCTACAAACAAATTAATTTATTTAATTAGTCTGAAATAATAAAGATCATAGTTTACTGTTTATGCCTTTTACAAGAAAAATAAAACCGATACAGTACCGTATCATAATTGTAACATTGTATTACATTGCTTACACTTTATCATCTAAATTAACCAAATACTATTTATTTCATAGTGAGGCTGCAGTGCTATCTTCTACAAAATCTCTCCTCAAACTTATGTTGAGTAGATGATTTAAGTACATTTCAAGTAGAAAGGCAATTTGGTATTTTCTCTGATAATAATGTTAACTAAAAAAATTCTGTAGCATACTGCAACCTCATTATGTTACACCTTTTAATTTTCGTAATTATTGTTAATTGGTAATGGTTGACATTAAAATTACCGCTCGGGATGGAGCTGATGACTTGAACACTTGGTTTTGGTGTTTCTTTCACCTATTTTTTATATAAATTTAAACAGTAATGAAAGTTGTGTAAACTGTTTTCGTATACTTCTAGCGTCATCGCAGAAATCAACAAATCAAAATTTTATTTAATATGGTAATGTTGGGAAGGACTAATAAGACCAGTTGTGATGTATGCAGCTGAAACACTATGTGTAACAAAAAGAGAGGAAGAACATCTAAGAATATGGGAGAGAAGAATACTCAGAACAATATTAGGACCAAAGAAAACCAGTAATACCGAATACCGCTCGAAGATGAACCACGAAATATTAGAAGAAATAAATGGAAAGGACATTGTGAGAGCAATTAAAGCACAGAGATTAAGATGGCTAGGACACATATGGAGATCAAACGATGATAGAATGATAAAAAGAATAACACTATGGCAACCAATACTAGTAAGGCGGAAAGGCATACCAAGGATGAGATGGATGGATGAAGTTGAAGAAGATATAAGAAGAATGGAAATCACAAGATGGAAAGAAAAGGCTGCAGATAGAAAACAATGGCGAAAGATTGTTGAAATAGCTACAGCACACAGCCAGTTGTAAAATATAGTAGAGGAAGATATGGGGATTAATCCACCCCGAAAATAGGATTATGAGAGCTCCAGAAAGGAGCGGTGACAAATCCCCCAGGGATAATGGCCAGTTATATATATAATGTTGGGAAGCAAAGCTAAGCTACAGCAGACTCATGTGCTTTATTTTTTTAATGTTTTTAATTAGTTTTGAAAATTTCTTGTAAATCTAATCAATAGGTGATAGTTGATTTGTAAACAGTAGGGCAGTATACATTTTGGTATAATAAAAATATTCATTTGTTCTTGTAGTATTTTTTGTTTTACAAACCTTGTTAATAAAAAAAGGTTAAATTTTATGACATGATTGTTAAACCAGACAAAGCAACATCAGTCATACATTATCATTAAAAATAAATGGCATGTAGGTATGCAGTTATTCAATATTGTCAAAATTAAAATAAATTATCACTACACGAAATTGTATAGTTTCAACTGAATGTTACCAATTAGCAAAAACGTATACTCTGATAGACATATTATATGCTAAGCAAAGGTACTACTCTAAGACACTTAATATTTTTTTATCAACTCTGGTAGTGTTCTCCCAACAAAATCTGTACCACCAATCACTCTACACCGCAAGGTAAATGAGGTTACAGATAATACATACACACAATACTTTTAAAACATTAATAATCACCTTTAACCATTATCGTAGAAATGAATACTTAAGAAGTTAATTTCAAATATTACAATTAAGTTATTTAGTGCATTAAATACTAACGTTGTCATAAATTTTTATGTTGTTTTATCACAAAAATGGAGTTGCTTTAAGAATATCATCTGCATAGTAGCAATTCTCATTAGGGGACATATTTTTTATTCGTTAATTACTTACATCCACGTAATTGATTTGGCGTGCAGTTCAGAAAGAACACAGATAATAAATTTTATTCAACTTTGACAGTTTAAAGTGACATTATCAACTTCATAACAACCTTCATACGCAGTAAATTATTCAGAAGTGACATTTTAGCGATTTAATTGACTAGCGAATTAAAAGAGTTTAATTCACTAGTGAATTTAAAAAGTTTCATTGGGGAACAACATATTTTCATTATTTCTACAAATATTTACATTCAATTATCATTTCTCTTTGTAGTGTGTAATATGTAATTAATAAAATTGAGATCAAATCGACGACGAGTGGGCAAACTTACATCTTGCTTTGAGTATTTTGTAATTTTTTATTCAAAATTGAATAAAAACGTATATATGCAACTTGAATTAAACATATATTCACTCAAAGATATGATCTCACTCGCACTACGTGCTCATATGTTTAATTCATTTACTGTATAATTTGCATTATTCAATACCTCCTAGTTATAAGGCTATTACTAGATCGATTTTAGACATCTAAGCTGCCCCTTTATCAACTAGTGATATAAAAACCATGTTACTTACTACATTGTTGTTAAGCTATGTCAAATTAGAAATTTTCTGGTTAAGTTTTGCCTCAGTTTGTTTCAAATATCAAACAAAACCTAACCTACTAACCTTGAATTTGACATAGACTGACAATACATTTCAGAAGTGCCAAACTTATAACACACACTTTCAAAATTGTCACTATGGCTTTTCACGGCTGTCAATACAAAATTTGTTTTTTTAGATATTTATTTAGTTGTTGAATATAACGTTATATTGTATTCGTGTTTTAATTGCGCTTTATCCACTCAAGAAAAATAAATACTCGAACTTCGTTCTCGCAGTTAAACATTCTTTCGTGGATAAAACGCCTTCTAAAACACTTATACAATAAATTACTTTCTGAAAGCATTTATTTATTGTTATTAATTAAATTACTTGGATTTAAAATAAATTAATTTGCTTTTCCCTGCATTTACTAAATGTTACATCACACCAAATTTTATAGAAATAACTACAAACATTGGCCAAAGGAGAAATAGAATTATTAAAAATAATATATTTCAGTTTTGAAAACGAATACTACATGTGTATTTCAATTTTGGGAAAATCCTCTTCAGTTTATGAACATCAGAAAATTGTATATTTTGGTATCAAATATTATAACGTGCCATTATATAATTTAATTATAAGTTACTAGCAATTTTATTTTTGAATATAATTTCTAAATCAGTCCAAAGTATGATGGTTCTATATAAGAAACTGTGAGATTACTTAATTTTTGTTTTTTGTATTATGTACATTCTTCATGTTTGAAGAAAGGCAATAAATTGTGATATATTTAATGCCAACTTTATAATAAGGTACGTAAAAAGTACCCAAACAAAACAAAACAAATAAGCTAAAAAATTTCAAAATATTGTAACAATAATCTCTTTATAGGTAGTGCTGCATTTTAAGATAAGTAAAGTGTAACATCAAAACCAAGTGGTAGGACATCACAGTACACAATCACAAAGTTTGGTTGTCGGTGAATCATCTCATCATCAGAATGCTGCTATTTTGGGGGTACCCATATATCACTTCCCATTTTCATTTCTTCTAACATAAACTCATTCAACTGGCACTCCGAAGCAGTTGGATGTCTCTTTGTCAGCTCTTTGGCTAATTTACTAAATTTGATAACCTAAAACAATATTATTTAGTCAGTATAAGAGTTGCAAAAACAGTAATCTTATATATAAACATAACATTATAGGTCTTCAAAAAACAGATATGTTGAGAATAGGCACCAAATGGAGTTTAATTTTACCATTCAATAGGTACTTAGCTTTTATCTCGATCATTTTATTAGTTGGACTGGAAATTGCTAGTCTTTATACGTTGTATTTTGAACGATGTAGCATAATTTCACTTTATAAGCAAAAAGTAAGTTGATGCAGCTTATTAAAGCGGAGGGGTCCGTATGGTTTTGTTTGTTATAGTTATGTCAAAAATCAAGTTACATACGAAACAAATATCAAATTGGAATATCAGAAATAGCACATTTAATTAGCAAAACCCATATATTAAACTAGATGATTAGTGTAACATCCCGCCGCCTTCTAAATGGGAAACAACTGCAAATATGTACAGAGTGATCTAATAAATTTTACAAATTTCCAACCCAATTTGTTCAAATTTTGAACATCTTTAAATGAATTTGAATTTTATAAAAGATTTATAGGAAAAGCTTAATGTCTATATATTCTAGCCCATTTTGGTGATACTCGTTCTCGTTCAAACTGTCTAACCCACTTTATATAATGGTATGAAATAAATATACATTATTCAAAGTATTCAGCACAATCACAAAAAATAGATTTACTACTTGACTTCGACAAACGGAAACTATTAGGAGGTTGTCTACAATGGCTATATTATACTACCTGTGTAACCATATGCTTCATGCTTCCATTTCCATTGCCAGTATTGGTGTTATTATCACATTCGTTTAATGTCATTGGCCAAATTCGTATCCAACCTCCTTCGCATGACGGAGCATACCTCCAATCTTTACCATTGCCCCACCGTCGTGAATATCGATTTCGTTTACATTCTTCATTGGTCTGAAACATTTTGTTTTTCGTTTTGCACCATCACCACTTAAAAATATCAAATATCGTCTAAATAATAATTTATTTGAATTGCATATAATATTCTGTTTTCTATGAATTCTACCTTCTCCCTTATTTTAAGTAGCTCAATCGGAAACTGAATAAAATTGAATTAAACTTCACTGAACAAAAATCTAAAGCATAATAATTGAGTAGTATACATTCTACGTCAAAAAAGAAATCATTTCTGCAATATTTAGCAAACTGTAGTCATCTACTCGTATAATAAACCTACAATATATATCTTTAGCAAATATGAATTACTGGAGTAGAAACGCATTGATTATTTGGATATTACAACAAACGTATGAATCTCATAACTTGAAAATAATAAGATAATAAATAAGGTATCATATATATATTCTAAAGATTATATTTGATGTGACTGCTTAACTTTTAATTATTATACTCCCACAGATTTAATTAATTCCACCATTACACATAGCAAACATATTCTAATTTGCTAATAAGTAACTAAAATAGAAAACCGTTTATTAACCACTTTATATTTGTATTATTTTTGAAGTTTCTGTAATGACTACTTACAATTCTGTTCGATCCTATGTCATCAATGCCATTAGGTTTTTGATTTACGGGACATGATGCAAGTGATGTGGGTTGCAGCTTGGGAAAATTTACTTTAGAAGCTGAAAAATGTTTTAATTAGTCTTTACCATTTGCACAAAATTGAGACAGTTAGCCCAAAAACGTAGCCAAAGCATTTGGACTGAAGATCTACTAGTATTTTCTGAGAAAGGCTGAATAATACCTAAGTGGAATTACATTTCTCATATACAGTATTTCTTTAAATTCAAGAGAGACTAGGAATAAATCCTACTTGCAGATAAAACTCTCGATTTCTTGCGACTGGCTGAAACAACTCGTAATGTAGCAGAATGTTTTCTGTTTCTTTTCCTCCATTTTGTGGCTGCATTTAAAACCGACGCCTTGGTCCTTTCTTTAAGGTTTAGTTCTTGGTTGTCTATTTCTTCCTCTTCTTCTTCTCTAAAAGAGAAAATTCACTTAACTATTTTAGCAAATACCGAAGCATACAAACGTTTTAAAATCTATTAAAAATAACTAAGCAAATGGAAATGAAAGGATCCATGATTTCGGACAGCGTGTACCCAGTGTGGAAGTTTTTCCTTGATGGTGGGTACTTTTAGGTTTCGATGGGCGACGTGGTTTGGTACATATCAAGGTGCATGACAAACAGCACAAATCATCTTAGATTAGAAACGCTATACATTTAGGATGTTAGAGTCCCAGTTGGATGCCGTAGGTCCAGACTGGTTTTATACGGACCTTATATGGGAGTTTATTTTTCAAACTCGTGTCGGATTTTTAGGTTAATAAGAATCAATATATCTTTCGACAGCTAGCTGTAGTCGATTTTGCCATGTGGTTGGACCACGATAGATTGCTATATCTATGTGAAGGTCGAAGTATTTAAAATTATAATTTTGTTGCAGGGGGTGTTATTTAATGTCACCTAAGGTCATGCCCTTTTTACATGGAGATGGTTATGGTAAGTTCATTTTGTACTATTGGCTACCAGACCACAATTTCAACCACTTCTCAACTGTCTAGGTATTCTTACAAGAATTGAGAAGCAAGGGCTGGATCTTGTTGTTATGGCCGTATCATTTGCAAAAGTAGCAATTTCCACATTTCTAGTTGTTTGAGGGTCGGCCGTATACTACAGGAGTTACAGGATTAAGCCGAGAACAATGCCTTGTGGTACTCTAAATAGTCAAGGAACTGGGAAATGCGAAAATCGCCATGTTTCTCTATGGAACGTCTATCTTTAAGGTATGACTATAATACCTTGCAGAAGGGGTAAGGTAAGTTATTTTTAATCTTTTAAATGACACTTTTATGCCAGACCTTATTAACCTACTGGGAGATGTCGAAGAAGGTAGCAGAGCAATACCTTCTGCTTTTTGCATTGGATGATTGACTCACACCATCATCCAATGCAAAAAGCAACAGTTCTCCAGACTCTGGCGACAAGAGCCGTTCGTATCTCAGACGAGAAAAATCTAGAGAGAGAAAAGCTACATCTGTTTGACTTTTTACAAAGGAACGGATACACAACTACCGCCATACGAAAAGCTCTAGACAAGACTATGACAAAAAAGGCTAAAGAAGAATCTCCACCTCTGGAAGGCTTAGCATTTCTACCTTACGTTAAAGGCTCGACTGATAAGATAGGACGTGTCCTGCAACGATGCAATATCAAAACTGTGTTCACGAGCAAGGAAACTTTGGGTAACGACTTCAGATCGGTAAAAGACAAGATTCCAAGTTTAAAAACCGCTGGCGTATATCGCATTCCTTGTTCTTGCGGCTCGAGTTACATTGGACAGACTGGTCGTTCCGTTGATCTAAGACTCCAAGAACACAAAGGCGATTGCAAACACAAACGCATCACAAAATCAGCCGTAGCTGAGCATACATTTACATATGGGCACACTCTAGAATTTGAGCATGCCAGAGTACTTGCTAGAATACCTCATTACTTTCCGCGAGTGATACGTGAAGCCATAGAAATAGAAAAACATTCAAATAATATCAACAGGGAAGATGGCTTTAAGCTTAGGCCCCTGTGATACACGATCTAAAGCATTACAACCACTGTGCGTCATACGGCCACGCCCCGCGGATTACGTTGCACACGGATGACCAACCAGCGTTACGCCACTCCGCGCGCCTGGCACAGAGGACTATAAATAGCTCCACACCGACCTTCAGTTCTTAGTGCGACTTTCACTCTGATGATGCAAGTTGCAAGGTCTTGCGAAATGTTAGTGAATATGGATGCGCAAACAGCAAAACGGCCCAATCTGCCTAAGTATCCTCGTTCTCAAGATACTCAAACAACACGAGCCACCAAAGAGCATGGCCATTGCGCGGGTTTTTGCTCGACTTCACAAGGTGCAAAGCACATTAAGCCAGAAAATGCTGGGTGTTCATATACAAATACTACGCGGTCTAAGCCGAAACTCTATGCTAAGGAGAATAATTCGAGTAACCGCGAAAGCCTCAAACAATACATCCAAATTGACATTTGGAATTCAGTTTTTTCTTCTCTCGCCTAAGGCAGAGAAGTATTGAAAACATCACTTTTAGAAATTTATTTAGATTCCTAGATAATGAAAAACATGTTTTCTCCGTTCCATCTGTTTGTCGCTCTGCCTGGCTGTTTTTGCCTTTTGGCGCTACAGCTTAAAAACTATTTGTTAGAGAAAGACGATATTTTGCATGCGGATTAGATGTGTATCTTGCTCCAAATCGATTATACTTTCGGGCAAATATATACAGGATGAGCACCTTAAAAACTAATACTTTGTCTATTTTCGCTTGAAGACAAGAACTATTTCTTATGATGTTTTTAAGTTTTAAGGCCACGGTGATGAAACTTATTTTACTCACCGCAAATCTCGCATTTAAATGGGGATGAGACGCTATATCTGAAAATTCTAACTTGTACGCTTAAATCTGGCTTAACATCTCAGCTGACATTTCGTTTACACGTCACCATCCCGACTTATATATGTCAAGAAGGGTCCTGAAGAAATAGATGTAAAGGTAATCATACGCAAGAGGATCTTAGCGTTAATTAGGTTGTTATCCTAAAATCGGTTAGTGCCGGATATCCTACTTTACTTTCTTATTGTATTACAAATAACCGAGAGTCGTATTCTGCCGTTTTCGTGTATTTTAACTGTCTTCAAGATCACTAAGTTGGTTTTTTACTATTCTCGGCCACAATTCTCTACCGAATCTTTGTATGTGTGACGTCGGTGGAAGGCACCTCCATTGTCGTTCAGCTGTCTGCCCCCAGTAAACAATCGCCGCTATACGCTTTTCCAACAGGAATTTCCTCTATTCAGGTGCTTGGTAGGCCAACAAGTAGATAATAAACATCTTCCGTCTATTGGAGGAACTGCAAGCAACTCGTCAGGTTATAATTGTACCTATTTCGCATGCAACCACAGCGCTTAGTTTTTCGGGCAAAGCAACAGCTTTCTAAAGGCCAAAAGTCATTTCCGTTTAGGTAGCTAGTACCTACAGTGCTTTTTTAAAGTAGTGGATCAATTCGTTAAAAATGATAGGAATAACTTTTTAAAAAAGACGCTGAGACCCGTCAATTTTCATTTTTATTTGAGCATTTCTTTCAAATAAAATGCATACATACAGGGTGACCCGCGTAGGAGGTATGACGTCATCGAGTTTTTTTAATGACAACCCCCCTTTTTTATTACGAAATTTGAAAAAACACACTTATGACAGCAATCAATAAAAAACATGTCGGTCATCTTGGCTACTGCCAGGTAGACAACGATGCACAATTTGAACATCTAATTTAGCTGTTTTTGAAGTTATTATTGCAATTAAATTTTAGTATTTTGCAATTTTAAAATTGTTGTTCTTAATTTTTGATAATGTAACCTATACTCAAAAATTAGCTTAGAGTAAGTAAAGGAAATACGTTCTTTCAAATTCCGTAATAAAAAAGGGGTTGCCATTTAAAAAAACATCGTTGACGTCATTCTCCTACACGGGTCACCTTGGATGTATAGATTTTATTTGAAAAAATGCTCAAATAAAAATAAATATTGAGGGTTCCCAGCGTTTTTTCTAAAAGTTATTCTGTGATTTTTTAACGAACTTATCTACTACTTTTCGAAAGCACTTACAATGTATATGTTCCACACATTGCCGCAAAAATGAAAAATGAATTTTAATGTAAATTTGGAACGATAGTACCGAACATTGGCGTCACTTCGTTGCACCGTGCGATATCAGGAAGCCTAAGTACTACAAAAACTGTTAAGGAAAGAGAACAAAAAATTTTTCTGAAATAATGGTTCTAACAATTTGATTATTTTCATAGAAAATATTTCCCTCTTACTCACAAGCGATGTTTTGTAGTCAGTATCTAACCAAAAATTGTCGGAAAGGAGATATTTAGGAGACGAATTTGATTTCAGTGCTTAGCTTATGGGGAATGAAAACTGGATTTGCATGAGGTCTACTCTTCGCAGAAATACTAATTATACAATGTTTCATAGAATTTCAACAGAGTGACTTTGAATGTTGTGAAATAGAGTCTGAAGATCAACGTAAATATCAGTTGAATCTATGTATCATATCATATAGATTTGAAGTCAAACTATTAATAGTATCGCATCTTGCGTTATTACCCACAAACATATTTAAATAAATGAGCTCTTTGCTGAATAATTAAATCGGCGATTGCTGGTTTAATTAAGAATTTTGGGTTAGCTTGCATGCAGCGACGTCACTTGGGCTGCTTATAATTTTGAACTTGCAGGTGCAGGAACGTCTTTATCGCTGTATTTTGTGTGGATGTTCAATAAACCGACTTAATTAGCTTTTCTGTGGGTTTTTTGTACTTTCCGTAAAAAGTAACTTAAACGAGGTGTTCCAAAAGATCTGGATGAGTTAAAGGTAAGTCCCTCAACTGCAGGATCCGCCGATGCATATCGTGTTGATTTACGTTTCGTGCTCTGAGTGGATCGATAACTCTCAACGAATACGGACTTCGTGGCACCCTAGTATTTAATTTAACATGAACTAACCCTTATTTTGAGCTAGTGCATACGCACATACTTCTTATAACTGAATTGACCTTCTGTTTCGACTGGAAGTAAGCCAAGGTTGTTTGATTTTGTGGGTTAATGTTTGGTCTAGGACAGCTGTAGTATTGCTTCGTTAATTATTGTCTGAATTACCATTTTGATGTGCAACAAATTTGACGCTACAACGTGGGGTGGTTGTCTATTTGTTATTAACGTTGCCTTACGCACTAATTATCCCCTAACATATTATACAGATAGAAGTAATATTTTTCACATAGCTCAGGCTTTCATCTTTGACGAACATATACATTTTGTGGATTCAACCAATACAGGATGAACAACAAGTTCAGAAAAGTACAGTGATTGATGTGAAGCGCATTCACCGAGGGCAGAAATGTGCAGCAATCGATGCGGATCAATCATATTGGACAGGAATATGCAGTTATGGATGTGGTACCTCAAGAACTAGTGGTTAAAGAAAAGTAATATGTTGCATTTAGCTTAGTTTTTACCCCTGTCCAAAATAGGTATATTTTGGACCCATCAGTTACAGGGTGAACATTTATTTTCGTTGATATTTTCAGAACGTTTATTTTTATAACTTCCACTAGCTAGGTAAGTTTCGTGTAAAGCCCTTTAAAGATGTTTTATTCTAAGGCAGGTTTTAGTCCAGCTAGAAAAAGCTTCTTAAATATCTTGGATAATAAAACCAGGATATTAATCGAGCAGTAAGAAGCTGCTTTTGTGGAATCCTTACCCTGTTCCTGAATTAGGATACACCGAATAACTTGATTTGTTCGATACCCCCATACACATACACCTTTAAATAAACTCCCTCTCCCTCCACATGTTCCTATTTGTTCTCTTTTCTCTCTTCGTTCACTTCTTCCTGGCGATTTTCTTCTGCATTTTTTCAAAATAACAATAAAGTAAGAACCTAAAGGAGTTCTACATTTTTTATGTAAAAATAATGTATTCAGTTCCTTTCTCAGTACGTCCTGGCCATATGAATGCTATTGACATTACCGGTTATCGTTGCAGCAGGTAAATGTTTGTTTTCTAAAGAGAAATTAATAAAGATGTACTTAAGATCAACAACACCTACGAACAGCTTCCAGTTTGGTCATTGAAGGCAATATTTTAAACAAAATTAACATGAATGATCTTATTGATTTGGGTCGGGAAAATCCAAGAAAGAAGTTTTTTTCTTCTGTTTTTATATCCATAAGTTAAAGGAATTTTATTTTGTTTTTAGTTTGTTAGTGGTATTTTATTGTGCTAAAATATTTTTCTATAATAACAAGAGATTTATTTGTTACCTAGTTTAAGCTTAGTTTTTGTTAAATATAATTTCTGATAGTTTTAATTTTGATTTTATTTGCAAAGGTTAATGAAAAATATGTATTTTTGATTACCTGTTCATTTAACGAATTTTTTTAAAGCAAACATTGGTTCAAAAACCCCTCCTCCGCTGTGAGGGAGGGGGCAACACGTCTTGATCTTGATGCCGCTTGTAGCAAGATAGTATATCGCGCCAACCTTGTTTAGAAATACATTTTTAGGTTTCTAGATTGCATCCATTATAGCCTTGAAATTCCTTGCACGGAAAAGGACGAACTTTTGTTAAACTAGTCTTAAAATATTAACAATAATATCTTCATCGAAGGCGTTATCCGTATGTCATCATCAGATACTATTAGTGCCAACATACATTTTAACGGTGGTTGCAATATTATTTGTAGTAGTATCTTATCTCTAGGTATTTGTATTTATTGACGGCACATTGACGAAGTCATTATTCTATTATTTGTTTGCGACACCTTATCTTTACATCCGTTTTCTGTAACAGTACAAAAGAATTTGTACATACGATTTGGATTATCTTTATATGAGAGCAATCGCAATCAATTAGCAACTGCCATGTTATCAAAATGTCCTTAACAGTAACGGTCGTATTTACTTTGCCAGTTGTTGTACATATAACGTTTTGCATTAAAAGTTTAGTTTTAACGTTTTATGTTATATACGGTGTACATATTCATTTTTATGGCTTATGTTCGACCTTGAACTAGGATCATGTGCCTGTTTCCACTGTATAAACTGCAATATAACAAAATTGTCTTTTACCTTGGCGTTCTAATCCCGGTATTTGTTTGTGTTCATAGAGCCCTTTTAAATTGTTTTATGTCGATTTATTCTTTTATTACAGCAGCTTTTCCACAGTCTTTAAGTTAAGCTGTGTCAACATTCGGCTATGCTAAATTGGAAAACTGTCTCGAAAGTTTATTATAGCGGTTGCAGTGGTTTGATCAAGGTTTGTATTGAAATTGTCCTCAGTGATTCCATTTGATCTGATATGTACATGTAGTTTTTCCTATATGCAGCTCGTCGTCGTCGTTAGGCTTGTTCTTAACATCCCTGGTACAGAGGGGAGTCTGCTCCCCTCTTACACCTTGCACCTCTTACACCTTGATTATAAAGTTGCACAAAACCCAAACAAACATTCTAATGTTCTAATAGAAATAGTTCACCTAGTATTTAGAGATTTTAAATTGGAGTTGTAAAAATAATGCTTACAACAATTTACTATTTCAATATTACTGTTACTGCGACAACTAAATACAATGCTATCTAGTTATTTTGTACAGTTCTACCAAAATTTTACACGTCTATTTGACAATAATAGATTCAGTATTTTAACTACAGACTACTACGTCATAGTCATCACTGTGATGGCGCTGTAAATTTTTGGTGTGCTATGGCTTCTATGCAGATAGTTGATGTTGTTTTACTACATTATTGGTGCTTCTTATACTGCTAAACAACTTTTTTGGCCCTAGGGCCATAATAGCCATTTTACGCCCGCTTTTGAGAGGCAGTAAACAAGATTATGGTTCCAAAATGAAATAAAAAGATAATTCAATCAGATATAAAAAAATTGCTTTACTTTCTTTATTAGGATGGGATGTTATTGGCATTACTGAATAAGATGTAATTAAAATGTGTGGGATGTGCTGCTACCTGCCAGTGTATATAAGTTTAATATAAACATGTGCTTCGCCAAGAATCTTTGAGGTGAGAGTGGGCTGGAAATAATAAAACACAAGATACGTATGGGTGTCCAAGAATGCTGTGGTCAGCTCTAAAGAATACAAATTTATTATATAGTATTACGTAGGTAATGTTTGGGCTCTACGTAGAAAAAGTCATTTAAAGAAGTTGTAAAAGTGGGTGGATCTAATAGGAGCAGGTTCAGTGCAGTTAAGAAGTTATATGAAGAGGGAAATAGGTACTAAATAATTATATTATCGTAACTTATTAACAGTTTTATTATAGTAGTAAGAATGAAAAAGTGTAAGTACTAAATACATTTACAGTTCAGTTGCAATATTCAGATGTTTTTAAGAGCAAAATTTTTACAGAATAAATTTACCTGGTTGGCCAATTTCAGTACCAAGAATAAGACAATTTTAATATAATCTAGTTATACTATATTACTGTCTGCCTAGGCTGTTTGTGTCATATTATTATATTTGGCATATTATTGTGTGTTTGGCTATTTATACAGATTGGTGGCGGAAGATGTTTATGGGCTTTGTTTGCGTTAGACAGAAATAGACTAATCACAGAATAAGGTGTTTTGTTTTCAGAAAATACTGAATTCTAAAATACTAGATTTTAAGTCATATATGTATGTCTATTTATGTCTATTGTATATAAATCGCATAAAAAGGTATTCTAGCTCATTTGACTGCCTATGTTCACATCATCCACCACCAATTTGTATATCATTATATTTATCGCCAATATTAGCTATTATAGTACTGGTATGCAACGATGCTTCCGACACGAAACAGATAAATGGGATAACCAAAAAGCTGAATGTGCTTTAACGCTGACTAAGAGAAAGAAGCATAATTAATTGAATTAGTTCGGTAATTAGTTATAAACATATTTGCCTTGGTTGATTATATCCACAAATCAATTATTTAATGCGTGGAAACAATTAACTGTATCAAATTGTTATCTATGAAGATGAAGTCGTTCATAATGGTTATTAATTGCGGTCACTTAACTTTTATTATATTCAATCAACTAGTTAAGATATAGTTATAGGTTTAATATTATTATTTAAGTTGCGTTAAATCATTAAACGTTTGCAAGGTATTTTCGTGACGTTATAGATTTACATTAAAACCATAAACGCTTTGCTTTTAAAATTTTATATTTTCAAGATTGAATTAAACTATCTTTCATATTTCATAATACTTAACTATTTTGAAAGTACTTCATCATTCATTATTGATTTTGTTACTTGTATGTATGGATATTCTATTAACTGATTATGCGATTGTGCTCCATTTTTAAGTTTATTGAAGGATTATTCTTCTTTCGTATTAGTTCAAAGCATTTCCAATTGTTTCTGTCAAGTGTGCTTTTACCCTGAATTTCGCATTTTATTTTTAAAATTTATTTTACAAAAAACTCAAATAGTTGACCTATAGGTCGAAATAACGATAAAAGCTTGATAATTGAGAATATAAATTAATATCTACTATAACACTTACTTTGAAAGTTTTAAGAAAGAGCAGGTTGGGAGAAATAGGAATAGTTGATAAAATAATCGGAAATTAAAAAAACTGGTGGTTAACACATTGTGTTAAACTCAATACGATATAGTTTCTTTTTAGAATGCGAAGAATACATATCTTACTTACACTTTATTATTAACCTTTATGAAGTCTAATTTAAAATGTGTATTTGCCTAAGGTCGTATCTACCTTCCAGGTGTGAGCTGGGACATATTTATATAAGTAACTTTATTAATTTGTATGTAGATGAGATATGTAGCCCATATGAGATCCAAGCTGTTACTTCGTGTTATGATGATAATGAATTGTTATAAATGTATAAACTAGGATTGACTTATACCGGGAGACCCTAGAGTTCTATGTCATAAGTAACTGTGCTAATATAGTTTACTATTCAGGGTTTTAACTATAGTTCTGAATAAACTTTGTCGGAATGTTCTACGAACAAAACTATAACAAATTGTTAGATGAAGGTGTGCACGAAAATGCTTCATTAGGAAGATACAGCCGCTTGAACCTGGTGAGAGACGAGTCGTTTTTCGCTTACAAAAGATTAATAACTTTATATCAGGAAAAAAATTGCAATGTTAAATGTCAAAAGCGTAATAAACTTAGTACCTATATATAATGCAATGTCATGAATACCCGGTCGATTGCGTGAACGCAGTTTTAGTATCTAAAAATAATATCTGGGTTGCCGGTTTTAGAAAACAACGGGGGAAAAATAACAGATTTTGTTTTGGGGGATTGTTTTGGTTGAAAAAATAAAGAGCTCGCCTGTTTATTGATTTTCTGTGGTAATATGGTGAACCCAGCATTCTCATATCTTCCTGAATGGTTTGTTACTGAAAGAAGATTGCTAGAGGCATATAAGAGAGTGGGCACCGTTTTTCCGGAAGTTATTACCACGTCTTGATAACAGATTAAGGAAACACAAAAGATCGTTGTTCGGATAAACGTTGCATGTTTATAAGGGGTAGGTAGATATTAATTTCGTATTAAAAAAAATTTATTCTATTATCGATATGGTATTTGGAAAGTGTAGCGTCAAGTTCTGGGCGAAGTAGTTACATTATTCATGGGGATATCTTCTAACTACAATCAAGGTTGAAAAGAGGTCATGCTGTTACTTACACCTCGGCTGACAGTTAAAGTGACTTTAGCTGTCAGTAGTAGCTGTTCTTCGTGTAAGCTGTGTGAAGATACTCTCTGTTCACTGCAAAATTTGTTTCTAGTTACGAGAAAATAATCACCACAGAAAACGCAAGCATAATCAGATGATTGAAGTAGCAATTAAATTGATATTTCGCATACTTAAAATATGATATCTTATATCGGGTGTCGAAATTTAAGGTTGGATTTTGAATTTCGCGGCATTTGATTTCTGTCAAACATACAGCGCTAACATTTTATAGTTGTCATTTTGACACATGGCCATTTAAGTTATTTAAGTTATGAAGCGGTTCACGGTTCAGCAGCGCATATTTATTGTAAACGCCCATTACAGGTATGGGGAAAGTTTTGCAAAAACTGCAAGGAAAGTTTGCGCTATGGACTTGCGTGACATGTGGTTTCAACAAGATGGTGCCACATGTCACACAGTGCACTAAACAATAACTTTACTGCAATAAAAGTTGAGAGGTAGACTTATCTCTCGATATAGTGACATCAATTGGCTATCAAGATCTTGCGAATTGACACCTTTGGGTTTTTTCCTCTGGAGTTATGTGAAAAGTAAAGTCTATGGCAATAGTCTACATACAATTACATCGCTGAAGACCGAAATTACACTCGTAATTGGTGAGATAGACCCTGGTTTATGTTTAAATGTCGTTGAAAATTTGACAAAGGAATGGTTTCATGTCACACGAGCCGAGGAGGGCATTTATCTGATATTATCTTCCACGTTTAATCGCTACGTATATGCTTTAAGTTCTCATTAAAATATCTTATATTTTCAAATTATTTACGCGTTTTATTAACGAATTAAAATCCAAAATCCAACCTCAAATTTGGACACTCTTTATATTCGATAGGAATTGTACTACGTTATTAGGGTCACCTTTGTTAAGTATATTTAAATGGTAGAGTATCAATTTCTAGAATAATTTTAGTGTGGGGTGCCTCTTTTTAATTGTGTACCTTTAGTGTCTTAATTTAGTTGGTAGTAAATGCATGACATTAATATAGTATGTCGATACTAATTATGGCAACAATAATTAATAAATCATTAGTACAGACTTGCTGCTTTACATTTGTTACTGCTGTCTTTTAATTTTTCAGAAATTATTAATAGTGCAAGCTATACTTATACGTTAAAGTTTATAAGTTTTCTTTACCTATCTAAGTGTATTTGTGAGATATAAAAACTTGTTGGCCCTCAAAGATATAGGACTGTTCAATCATTTAAGAACTGTACACCGTCTCTTCTGTAGATAGTGGCGGGCTCTCAAATACACGTTTATGGAGTACACTCTTTGGAATTAAATCCAGAAAACTGATTTAAAGGTACGATATGGGCTAACAGCAATAACGGATATTAACGAAATTTAATATTTGATTAGAGTCCCCGTTCTCATGGGTATTCTAAGGTGTAGAAGTCAGGTGGATGGCAATTCTTAATTGTCTAATAAAGTGGCAGTATTCCTCGCTCCTGAATTCGCATATAAAGGGTTGTCTTATTTAAAGTTGCTGAGATGGACTTTTTCCAAAATAATATAGGTTTCATATAAGAAAAAATATTTTTCAGCAATGCACACATAGTCATATAAACCGTTCAATAGTTATTTTCCCAATAGAGAGCTCCTGTTAGGGTGATGAATTTCGCCCTATAAATATGCCGTCAGTCGTTAACAAAAGTTAGGTTATGCCCATTTTATACAAAATGATAATTTTATGTCAATGTATAAACCGTGGTTGCCAGTTTTGGTTTTTGATTTTGTGCCACTTTTATTCTTGGTTGAGATAAATTTCATGAATAAAAACTTGCTGATGCTGAATATGTACCATACTTTATTGAGTAGGCATATTGGTATAATGAAAGTCGTTTTTAATGTAATTATAAATTGTATAAAAAATATTTAAATGTTCCAATTTATATTTTTTTTTCAGCATGCAGTTATACAGTAATCGCCAAAAATACAGTATAATATGGGAAAAATTTTTATTTTGGTTTTTCAAAAAAACTTTTACGTCAATAATTTGTGCTTGTCTAAAAACTTATTTAGCCCCTATCATATATACCGAGTGATTTTTACTTATTTAGAAAATGAGTTTTTCGAAATTGTCAAAATCCAAAAAGTGCTATTTTTCTAAAATTAAGTAAGATTTTAATGTTTAAAGTGTGTTATCTTTAGCTAACTGAACAATCTCAAGGCCAGAAAGCATATATTTTTTTAACTTTAGCTAAAACTCAATTTTTAATTTTTTTAGATATTTTTCAAAATTTTACATACTAAGACTTAATATTAAAATTCAAATTATTTTATGTGAAGACTTGGATAAATTAATTTATTCCGTAGATTGGAATATTATAAACGCAAAATAACGTTATTCGGCTAATAAATCCGTACAGGTTAATTTTAATTCGTTGATAAAGTAAACAAAAGCGCATCAAACCGTTAATGTTTATGGCATTTTGTTCATTAGTAAACGAATTTTGATGCACTTTTGTTTATTTGCCTATCAGTTTATTGGCCAAGTAAATTTACTCCACAAATAGTTATCTAATGATTTATTTATCATTTATAATACTGGCCATTAATGTTTTAATCTGTATTTTGTCAAAATCATTAACTTTGAAATATTTAAGTGTTAACACAACTGTTTCTATGAGTCACGTGCCTAGCTGAAAGGTGATGCTTTCTTGTACGAAAACTAAATTATCAGCAGTAATGTATTAAGTGTATAGTAACTTGCCGATAATCCTGGTCAGGGAATGCACGACTGCTGGTTGCAATGAAAATCTGATTTTCTAAAGCATCAAGCATGAAGTGCATCCATGGTCAGGATTATCGAAGCAAAGAAACTATCCATGAAATATATTTTGTGTCACTTTTGCATAAATCCAATGCATAACATAAGAAAAAAGGTTTTTAATATAGTTAAACAAGTAGTGATAAATGGTACGACAGTAATAAATTATCATAATTGTGCATTTCGTTGTAATAAATAGTGATTTTCAACATAAAAAATTGGATGTTGCATTTGCCTAGTTCAGCTCAAGACCGATAAGTACATCTTGATAATCGCATACTCTGCACTTATCACTTAATCCTTCTGGGATTGATTTGAAATTTTTTATTGGTGCTATGATGTCATTTGACAGATGTATGCAGTAGTCTTATATGGGATGACGTTTTTATGTAAAATTAATAAATGAATAAAAACCCATGAGTTGGTAATATTAGAATTTAAATCTGACAGCATTTAAAATTTTGCTTAAAACGTAACGTGGTTTTTCAGATATTCCTAGATTACTTTTTCATGTTCTATCCGAATTTCAAGTAAAAATTAAAAAAATTCCAAAAAGCGATTACACATCGGACAAACTTATTACGAATTTAGATTCGACTCCGGTATATCCCCAATAAAGTGTTTCTCAACACAACTTCGTATAAAATGTTCCCCTATCTTGGTCAGTAGAATTGGTCTGTAAAGTTTGGCCAGACCTAACACGCTGTGTAGAACTTGACCAAGTCTCTAATATCGATTGTATATAATGTTTGGGCTTTAATTCTTTATAGGTGTTAGTTGCTTTTTATGCCGAGGTTCAGATCCCCGATATACATAAATGGCGATTCAGAAGAAGATACCCTTGTGCTTCTAAGCAACCGCGAAGTTGACAGAAAGCAAAAAGGTGAAGATTATTCAAAACCACGAAATGGATAAAAGTGCTACGAGGACTACGTTTAAAAATTTAAGAAAATGTGAGTACGTGCAAACATGCTTGCAAATATTCGCCACTGTCGGCGCTTGACAATTACTATTTGTATATGGAAATCTGCAGGGATTCAACCAGAGTTCTCTCAAAGATTGATTCGTCAAGAGGTATGATTAACAAGATGGCCCAGCAATATTTAAAAAACTGATAGAAATGTCAGTACAGAAAGCGCGAGTCAACTGTTAGATAAACATTGTTTTATAGTTGTTTGCAGCAAAACCAACTGCCGAAAAAGACAGATCTGTTAATTCATCTTTTATGCTTCGCATGTAAAGACTGAAAACCGGCCAATAATACGTTTAGCAAATTTTAAGCAACGATTTGTTCGTGCTATGAAAATTTCAGAGTACCTAGCTACAGACGCCAAAAATGTAGCGACACGATAACCGATGAGTGGACTCCATTATGAAGTGCAATTAGAGATGTAAAAGAGAGATAAAAGTGAGAAACATTTGACTAAAAGCGATAAAAAAGTGTAGTAGCTTAGTTGAGATAATGAACTGGAAAGAATGATGCCCCAAAGCAGTTAATAAAAGTAGCTTTCCTATAAGATAGAGCAAGTCGAGACTAAATAAAGTTAAAAGGTGCCAGATGCGTGTGAAGGTTAAGGTCGTATGAAGTGCGCTAAATTTAATTGAAGGTAACGGTCGGCTTCGAATAGTAAAGCAAGGTGGAAATGGAGAAGGAATGGATTAAAGGGTTGTTTACAAGTGTAAATCGGTAAAGTAAAAGTGGAATAAGAGCGCAAAGAAACAGAACACGAACTGAAGTGTGCAGCCGAGAAAGTAGATTTAAGAATTTTACTATACAGAAAAAAGAAGAAAGAAGCAGGGAAAGGAAAGCACTCCATTAAGAGAGAAAAAACTAGAGAATAAGTTACAGAAACAAAAAACTAGCAGCAATCAAGATAGAATGCGCAAAAAAAAGAACTAGAACAGTGATCATGAGAGGAGACGGAAGGGAAAAAGAATAAGCAACTTAGAAATTAGAAGAGAGAGAAATGGAGAAAAAGAAAGCCGGGTTATATATAGCAACCTTGGATGTAAGGGGGTTAATAAGCGAAAGAGTCTGAAAATAACTTACAAAAAAAGCATATAAATATAAAATAGATTTAAGGGCACTAGAAGAAATTAACATAAAGAAAACGCAAATAACGGAAATTAATAACTTTACTTTCCTAAACTACGGGGGAGTCATAAATAGATACAGCACAGGACTCATCTTAAGAAACATGTTAAAAAATGCACTAATAGATTCTAGGGAAATAAGTGGAAGAGTGAGCTATACAAGATTGAGAGGGAAAGTTAGAAAAGTAAGTGTGATTAACGATTATGAAGATCTGTTGTAACGGATTTTTTTTAAATTTTGAGTTAACAGCTTCAATTTATCTTTGGAAGAAAATGCTTTTAGCAGTATTTTCCACTAAGCATATGGTCTCACAGATGTTCCCGTTTGTTCGTTTGGTTTCTCGTATTGTACGAACAATTCCATCGGATGAGGATTTAAACGATGATGTATACAACACACTAACATCAAAAATATATTCAGCTATGTTGTATCTAGTGACAAGGTAAAATAAAGCCTCTTTTACGTTCGTTCTGTCATCCGCGGGGGAAATTCAAACCTGCCCGCTTCTGCTGTAAAATTCATACCTCGACAAATTTTGGGGGAATTCGATTGTTAAGTTTGACATCCCAGCTGAGAACCCAAAAAACCTAATTAGACAACTATACTATTATGTTCATAAATGACAAGGATTTAATTCAAATAGGTAGATTACCAGATTTTCCATTGCACCCTGGAATAATCAAGAATAGCCTAATTTATAAAAATGCCTACTATTCTGTGATTCTGCCATGTTAGTAGTGAAAATGTTAATTAGTGTCATGTTTTATCTACAATTTTTATCTTTTTTGTAATCTATATAGATGGTCACGCATATTAGTTTTAAATATAATTAATTAAGTTGTTTCAATTTGTGCGGAAGATTGGTGTAAGTTTTATAAATTTGAAATTGGAAAGAACGCTCGAATAAGACTATGTGTAGGTGGTGATATTATGCCTTTAGATCTTAAATTTATGGCATGAACATCAGTTCTATATGTAATTTTACCATATAAGTAAGCTGGCAGTTTGTGTTTCACACTTACTTTTGTCAAAACATTTCGATTATATTCTCATACAACCATAAATGGACCAACCTGTTTTGTGAATCGTCACTCCAGATGTTGAATACCGAAAGACCAGTATTGTATAGCGGAAATCCCAATAAGTCGAACATGTCATGCAACATCGGTTTCTTTACCGATCGATCTGCATCGCAGTCATTTCCTAGAGCTGGCCCAAGATTAACCTGTTTAAAACATAGTGTATGTTAGTGTAATCAAATATGAAGATGTGTTTGACAAATTATAAAACAACATGTCAAGCGTTTATTACACGGAGTGTTAGCTAACTATGCTAAAAATAGCGGGGTTGATTTCTCAAGCAATTTTCTGAAGAAAAGTTCCTATCAGCATGTGTGCAGAGCGATTTCATTTTTGAGATAATAACTCTAGCGGACCTTGGAATGTTGACAATATATTATTTGTTGATTTTTCATGTATTACTATGGTGACCATATTGTATTCATTATACTCTATATAATTTAATGTGTTAGACAAAAATAGTCGGTTCAGGTTAGGAACTCGGTGGGCCAGTGGTTTACGACCCTGCAGCGGAGGCTACAGTGAAACTCGGAGCGTCCGGGAAAGAGTTCGATTACCAGCCTGGGCATTCCAGTTTTACTTACTTAAGATAGTGTAAGGGACGCCCGTACACTCTGAAGCAATGCGAAACTGGTTCCAAGGGGAAGCGGTAGAGCTTATGTAGACAAGAAGGTGGTTCAGATTGATAAAATGAATTTTAAGATGGCTGGTTGCATTTACAAATGATGAAGTGATTACATTTTTGTTATCGCTTAGCCAATGGCTAGAAGTGTGTATGCAAAGCGCTACCTAAGTAAACATTTAAGATATTCTAATGCCTTCACTCGAGTTAATTTTTTCTTGTAAAACCTTGGAACTTTTGTTCGAACATGTGATATTGTTGGAAGAACTGTCTGAACTCGACAGCTTGTTAAACAAATTCTTGAATTTATCGAAAATGATCCAGAATGTAGTACCAAAAAAAAAATCGCTTGAGTTAAGTATCAATCACAAAAGAGTATGGAATGTTCTGAAAGAGAATCTCTTGCGTCCGTATCATATTCAACTTATACCAAATTATTATTCTCTTCATATTAACTATGGACCTTTCTAGCAAGGGCTGTATATAATCCCAATTTCTCTGCCAATGTCTTGTTTACGGACGAAGTCAACTTATCCAGAGATAAAATAATACATTTCTTCGACAAGCGTCAAAATAAGGGGACATTCGCGCATCGCTATCGATACGCAAAGTTGGTCATTTTTTAACTTTGTAAAAAATAGGGTTTATTTACGTTACCATTTGCAATGCGCCCAAACTATTTTATAACAACAGATCCATCTCATCAATTTCTAGTAAATGATCTTGTACTCCTTTTCGATGATATGCTTATTAGAATAAGACAATAACTATGGTTTTGCACAATGGTTCTCCTCCTTATAGTGCCTAAAATGTACGTAAACTGCTGAATACTATATCTTGGCCACGGAATAGGTTGGGAGTCTATATTCATGGCCTCCACGACCACGAAATTTTAATGCTATAAAGTTTTTTGTAGGCTTTTTTTGAAATGGCCCGTTTACAAAAGCCCAGTTGAAAAGATCAAGATTTTCGAAACTATGTATTGCTTAAGGATTCGCCCTCTTTTTTAGCTCACTGAGAAACACTCTGTATTCTTCAGTACCAATATAATTGTCAAATAATGAGAATTGTTAAATAATAATAGAGCAATGCGAATTTGTACTCCAGTGTTACCTTTCTATAACAAATCAATTTTGACTTAACTAAATACTAAAATATGTAAAACCAAAATTGTAAATACTTACTTCTAGCAGCCAAGGCCTAAGGGTGTTATCTATGAGCACATCAAATCCAAAGAATTCGAAGCAGTTCACAGTTTGCGGTACTTGAGATGCATGACTTAAAACTGTTAGTATAACCAGAACCGATATCCTTTGCCAAAGGAGCCAGTCAGCTATGCCAGCTTGTTGAAAGTATCTTCTTAGTCTTCGTAGTGTCCACTTACAACCTTAAGAAAATAAATTGTTTTTATATAAAAATAACTTAAAAATGCATTTAATTTGAGACTGTCAGTATATATTTTTTCCATATTTTGCAAGATATACTATTTTACTAAGATATACTTTTATAAAAAACCCTACACAAGAGTGCCTGTTTTTGGTAGATCCTCTTTTTAGGAATTAGAAAAATGGAGTTTTTCCACTTTGGAAAAGTGATTCATAACACGCTGGCCGTTAACGACCACATTAAGGATTATAACGGCCGGTGGCCGTTAAGAATAATGTGATTTTAAAATTATGTTTAGTAAGTTATTCTTAAATTGTAAAATTTGTATAACGAAAAAACTTGAACGACACACGGCCGATTTGCAAATAACGGACTTCGTTGATTATAAACCTTGGATATCGCCTCGGATTACAAAGTTCAACCACTTGCGTTATGTGTTATATATTGGCCTAATGGAATTAACAGCTATTTCATAATACCTGCATGTTGTACTATATCAGTACAGTCTGCTTGACCGAAATGTCGCCCATAACATCCAAGGTCGTTAAAATTTAACAGCCCCGGCGTTACAACCGTTGCTACATTACCAAATTATATGATTGTTTAAAAAAAAACATTCAGCCGATATTACATATAACTGATTCGGATAATTGTTTAGGCTCGGCCTAATCGGCCTCGGCCACAAACTGTATTCTCGTCTGTTATATACTCAATACCGTTATAGTAATTAACATATTTAGAGGGGTAACCCAGTCTTAACATTCGAGCATATTTTTACCACTCGAGCGAGCGCGTTCGTTAGTTTATTGTTCATTGAGGCAATAATTTTGAATCAATAATAATTACTAAAAGCTGCTAAATCGAAATCGGTCTATCATGAATATGTGTGATGTTGCTATAGTGCATGCATGTTAAATGAGTGGATGCATGTTAAATGTATCTTAACATTTGAGGACGCGATCATGTTAAACACTGTTTAACATATCAATGAACAATAAAATAATATATTGTGATCCTTAACAGCCAGTTGCAGTTATAATCTTTAACGATCGGCGGCCGTTATCTATAACCGTTGCTACACTACTTACTTGGATTGTTTTGATTGATTTGAAAACGAGTTTGTAAAAAACCCCTACTACACTACCAAATTACGTGCCGAACTCAGGTTACTAGTAAGTTTTATTTATATTATTTATATTAAAAGGACATATCTTAACATTGGCCACTTTTAGTAGATACAGTCAGACCTCGCCTTCGCGGCTTTGCAGTTCGCTGATTTCATTTTACGCTGCGCACCTTTGTGCCCCCTTTTCTTTGCCGTTCGCGGATATTAGCTTTGCCGTTCGCGGATGGAATTGCCACCGTTAACTGTTTCAACTTTCACACACTAACGGCCGGTCTTATGAAGGCCACTAATCTGACGTTAACTTTAATTCATTGTTAAAATAAACAAAAGCGCATAGAAATTTGTTTACTAATGAATAATATGTCATAAGAGCCAACGTTTTGATGAGCTTTTGTTTATTTTAACAGCGATTTAAAGTTAACGTCAGGTTAGTGATCTTCATAAGACCAGCCGTAAGTAAATAAAGCAGACGTATGTGCTAGATGTCATGAATACCTAAATAACATTATTTATCACGAACTTGCAAACACACTTATCCTGCCTATTTCTTTGAATCTCTTATTACCAAATCGGACCTGAAATAAATTGTAAAATTATAACTTGAATAAACAAATGGACATTCGAGCTATAGTTTCAAGTGGTAGACTTATGTTACGTATGGAATTTTAGTTCAAACTTTACTGTCTTCTCAAGCCTTTCTGCCGAAAATTCAATTGAGTTTAATATTTAAAACACGGAAAACTATTTCGTCAAAGCCTAAAATTTCTGCTTCAGATTTGCCAGCCAAAAACGCACAAAAGTTTTAGTTTTTTGAGGTTGCATATAAAATAAATCTAGTTAATAGAACCTAACCCCATTTTTATCATTGATGTGTTTACTTGCGCATCGCTGTTTTGCGCTTCGCGGCATTCTTCTGGAACGTTATCCCCACGAACGGCGAGGTGTGACTGTACTACGAAAACTGTTAAACAACATATTGCCGATATTACATATAACAGTGTCGAAGTATTTATTAGGTTCGGCCTAATCGGCTGCGGCCACACACTGTACTCTCGTCTGTTATATGTTCAATACCGTTAAAGCGACATCCAAAACATGGTTGCTGACCATTTAACGTGTGTTTACGACTGGTTTCCAAGCCGACGTCTTTTCAACGTCTTGTTATTGCACAATTTTTACCTATCTGTTAACGTTGTAACGTCGTTGCCTTTTCAACCGAAAATGTAAGTGTTTTATAAGTTGAAATAACGTTTCATTAAGGTCATCGTTTAGTTAAGTGCTAGCGCTATAAGCACGTGTCGTTTTAACAACTTCAACTTGGTTTTAACGTTGAAACAACGTTTTAATAGATACAAAAATGACATTTTGTTAAGTCAAGTATTACATAACGATAGGAGAACGATACCTTTATTCTTTTTTTTTTATTAAAAGTAAAATTACAATCTATTCCGATTGGAATATTAAGTAATTGGTTTGACGATAAATGTATCGGACGTTGTCCAGTGACAACTCACGAGATTATAAAATAACTAGTGGACCCGTTGCAAAATATTTCCAAGTTAGCAAACTTCTTTGTAACGAGTGGCAAGATTCATTAGGAAAAATTTGAATTTTTAAGTTTTTAAAACTACTCATACGTGATATTGCTACATATACTTCACCATGGCTAAATACTTGTTGTGGAAAATACGATATATTCCCACTTTACCCATAGTTTGTTCTTGTTATTTGATAATTGTTATCGCAAATGATAGGCGCACGGGACAATTTCTTTTCCGAATGCAAAAAGGTAGTGCAATATTAGAATGTATTGATCTATACACAGTAATAATACTCTTCTGCCTGGCTTGTGGGTTTTCCATTTAATACCAAATCTAAGCAGTTATAAATAATTGCGGACGATTAATCTCATGTCATCTATTAAACCAATAGATACATTTAAACTTTTCAAAGGAATATCTATTGATCCTATTTTTACTGCTAAGCAATGTGTATATATTCCACTGAAATTTAACGAATCTATTAATTTCATAGAAAATTATAAAATTTTGTCGTTATGTGATACAATTATATTTACACTCAAATATTGTTTTTCAAGCAAGAGAGATATAATTTTGTTGCGCTTCACGCGAGAGCAGACAAAACTCCAAATTAACTCGCCCCAAGAATATGGGCCATGTGTATGAATTTTTTTTTCAGAAGCTTGTTTGCAACTAAGTCCGCCAATCGGCGCGGACTTAAATGTCCAAATATTCGCTTGTAAACCAAAACTCCGCCAAACGGCAGGGGGCACACAAAGAATCAAAAGCAGACTAACTCCCCATCGGATTATAGAATGCGAAAAACCGTGCAAGCTGCTAGCTTCGCTATAAAAAAGAGACAAAGGCCGAAGTGCCATGAGTTTGCAAAATCCGAACACCACAAAAAAAATAATCGCCAACCTAACAAATTTCGATGGGCGCGAACCGAATATCGGCACTAAAGGTTTGTTCACACAGTAGCAATTTCTAAGAGATCATTTACACCGTAGCACCCTTTGGGGGTAAATTCCAAAAATCCCTGGAAATGATTTGGTCTATTTGTAAGACCATCTAATATGCAAAATTTCAACTTCGTATCTGTAGTAGTTCGCTCGTTAAGGTAATCTTTAAAAAACAGATCTATCTCATTTAACTCTTTTGAGGAAATGCATTCTGCAAAACCATAAAAATGGTTTGACATGATTTGTAAAACGAACTAATATGCGGAATTTCGACTTCCTACCTGTATCTGCCTCGTGGCGATCTTTAGAAAAACACATCTACCCAATTTAATCCCTTTGAGAGGATACATTTCGAAAAACCCTGAAAATGGCTTGACTCGATGTGTAAAACGAACTAATGTGCCGAATCAACTTTCTACTTGCAGCAGTTACCGTATTATGGCGATCTTTAGAAAAATACATCTACCCCATTTAATCCTTTCGGGAGTTAATTTCGAAAAGCCTGAGATTGATTTGACCTAATTTGAAAAACGATTTAATATGCCGAATTTTAATTTCCTGCCTGTAGTCATTACTTTGTGGCTACTTTTAGAAGAACACTTCTGGTTTATTTAACCAGTTTGAGGGGATGTATTTCGAAAAATTCTAAAAATTATTTCGGATTAGTAAAACGATCTAAAATGCCGAATTTCAACTTTCTGCCTGTAGTAGTTTTCCCGTGGCGATATTTCGACAAACAGATTTGTTTCATTTAACCCCTTTCTGGGAATAATTCAAAACCTTGACATTTACTTGATCTGATTTGTAAAACGAACTAATATGTCAAATTTCAGCTTCCCACCTGTAGTAGTTTCCTCATTGTAGATCTTTACAAAAACAGTTCTACCACATTTAGCTCCTTTGGAGGAATGAATTTCGAAAATCCCTGAAAATGGTTTGACCCTACTTGTAAAAAGAACTATTATGGCGAATTACAACTTCTTACCTTCCCCAGATTCTATTGCATAACGATCTGTAAAGTAGAAGTCAATCCCGTCGAATAGAGGGTAAAAACACTGTTTTGTAGACGATATTGGATGTTTTCCCTTCTGGTTTGAGCACCACTAAGTTGTTTGAAGAACTGATCCCTAAACAGTCTAGATAAAGTCGATCGAGAAAAAACAGTCTTCCCTCAAGTTGACCCCAGCCTGATTCAGCGACTGTCCCTGCACCTTATTGATCGTCATGGTAAAGCAGGTTTTTACGGGAACTGCAGTCTCTTTAATGGAAAATAATAGTACGAAAGAATAGGATTTATTCTAGGAATGAAGACTGTCTCCCCTTCTTCAAAACCTATGAACATTTTGTCCTCAGTGAAGTTACGATGCGGAGTTTTCACCTGCAGTCAAATTTGGGAGTCTTCAGGTTTCTTAGTAGTATAAGTGCTCTAACTTTCAAAGGCAGGCGATTTGGAAGAAGTCTGGGAGGGCAGAGGTTGTGGAAAAACTTAAAGTGCTAGTGCACTGTGTCATCTGCCTCCACCACAGTGTTAATCGATTGAATGAAAGACTCCAAGGTGTGTGTTGCTGATTTTGAGTGCCTTCTCATTCTTCAGAGTGATACTCGTCCTTCTTCGAAGCCAGAACACAGGTTTTGCTGTTATGTCCTTAATGTCAGAATATATTATGTTAGTGAGGCTGGCGATATCTGTCACGGCTTTACATAGGTTTTCGTTGCCGAGTTTCAACAGAAGTGACGGCTTTCATTTAAAAAAAGAATTATCGAAATCGGCCCGGTGGAAGTCTCAAAATAGATGTCGAAAGAAAACGGTTTACTTTTTAAATATATAGATTGGCTAGTATGTTATACTTACGTAGTTACAAAACTTAACACATGGCTACAATTTATGATTGATTAGAAATCTATCAGGTATGTCTAACGAGATGATTCTCTTCTGTCTATATCGGGTGTCACTCTTATCTTAACCAAGGTAATTGGGTGCGTCTCCAGCTTTTTTAAGTATTTTGAACTATTGGTTTGAATCACTTCTTTAATGTAGGATATGCTGAGGTCTCGATGGATGACCGAGTTTCGCACGTACCATGGGGCTTTTGTGATTATTCTAAGGACTTTCAATTGAAACCCTTGGAGGATCTCTATGTTGGAGGTACTCGCTGTACCCCAAAGTTCGATGCCGTACATCCAAACCGACGTTAAGACTGTCTTGTATATAAGAACTTTATTTTCCATGGACAGTTTTGACTTTTTATCTATTAGACAGTACATTTTACTTTGCTCGTGGTTTAGTTCCTTTCTTTTTTTCCATATGTGTGTACGCCAGTTCAGACTTCTGCCGATGTGCATTCAGAGATACCTCAGAGAATCGGCTTGCGGCACATTAATGTTGTTTAGAGTAACTTGAGGGTATGTTTCTTTTATAATTGTAAAGGTTATGTGAGTTGACTTGTTTTCATTGGCTCGAATTCGAAATTTGTTTAACCAGCTTTGCACTTCGTTAAGGTTTTCCTGTAGAGACTGTAATGCTTCCATCGGGTTGTCGTGAGATGTCAGAATAGTCGTGTCATTCGTAAATGTAGCTGTGACGGTTTTCGCGTTCGTTGGCAATTCTGCTGTGTATAGCAGGTAGAGCACTGGGCCGAGGACACTGCCTTGGGGCACTCCCGCTTTTATAGAGGTGTTGTGATGTAGCATTAGGTAATTTTACCTGAAATATCCGATCGGTGAGGTATGACTTTAGCAGTGTGGTATACGGGTGAGGTAAGAGCTGTTTGATTTTGTAGTGGAGACCTTCATGCCATACGTTGTCGAATGCCTGCGACATGTTACAAAAAAAAGCCGCGGAATAGTACCTTCCTGCTTGCAGGTTTTGTTCGATGACGAATATTACTCTGTGTATTTGTTCAACAGTAGAGTGCTTTTCTTGGAAACCAAATTGATGAGAGGGTATTAAGTTGTCTTTTGTGATAATCGGTCTTATCCTTTGTAGAAGTAACTTTTCAAAAACTTTGGATATCACAGGAAGAAGACTGATTGGTCTATACGACTCAACTTCGCAGCTAGGTTTGCCTGGTTTAGGAACGACGATTATCGGGGCCAGAGTCCATTGAAGTAGATAATAACCTAATCTCAAAATAACGTTGAAAATAGCTGTAATGAGAGCTATTGTTTTTATTGGTAGTTCTCGAAGTATCTCACATGTAATTAGGTCAAAACCAGGAGCTTTCTCGGAATATTAGCTTTTTGTGGATTATATGCAGCACTTGTTTAGGAGAGAAAGCAGCGATTGGTGGAGATATCTGATGAGAGATTTCCAGAAATTGGCGAAGTCGATTCATACTATCGAATTGGTTTTCAGAGGGATGTGGTGTAAACACACTTTCGACAAGTGATTAGCAAACACTCGAGCTTTTCTATAGTCGGTTCTAACCCAAGACCCATTCTCATTGCGAATGGGAGGTATACTTGCTTGGAGTCGTTTTATTTTCTTTGTAGCTCTCCAGAGCGAATAATTTGTATCTTTAGTTGCTGAAAGATTATGTAGATGTGTTTGTTTGGACTTGTTTTTTAGTTTACGTAGTAGCCTTTTTAGTTTGTTTGTTGCGTTGTTAAGTATGTTCTTGCCTCGTTGGTTTCTCGTCATTTGACAAATTATTCGAAGTTTTCTTTTCTTTGCAATTAGATGCTGTATGTGCTGTCTGTCGTTTGTAGATTATTTGTAGCATTTGAAGCAGAGATTTGTATATTTAGATTGAGATACTCTACTGCTAGATATAGATCTCTCTCATTTTTCAATGGGATTTGAGTAGTGTGGATTGCAGTTAAATGTTCTCGAAAATATTCCCAGTCAGTATATTGGTTACATAGAAACTGTGGTCTTTGATTCTTAAGCAATACAGTGCTTATTGATATAAGTACGGAAGAGTGGCCTGAAGATAGATCGTAGCATGTTTCTGCTTTGCTATTCTTTTCGTAACACAGAAGTCTAGCAGATCGGGAATTTTATTCCTGTCTGTTGGCCAATAGGTGGGATGACCGTTTGTAATGTGGTTGAAGTTGTTATCCGTCATGGCTTTAGAAAGTGTTCTTCCCTTAGGGTGTATAAGTCTGAAACCCCAGTATAAATGTTTAATATTGTAGTCACCACCAAATATGGATCTGTATCCAAGAGTATTGAAGAATTTTGTGAACTGGTCGCTTGAAATTGAATGTCTCAGTGGGCAGTATACTGCTGACAGTGTTAATGGTCCACACTAGTCCTCAATTACATACTTGTCGCCTGGAGATAGGTTTTATTACATTTATTTAGTTCATGGTGTTTTATCGTGTTTTTTATAATTACAGCAATACCCCCGCTGGGGCAGTACCATCTGCATGTGGGGGTATAGTAAATTTGGTAACCAGGAATTCTTATAAAGCTTCGATTGTGAAACTGTGGTTTCAGAGATTAGCAAAAGATCTATGCTATGTTCTTTGATGAATACTTTGAGTTCTTTGTCGTGCTGACATAGCCCGTTAGCATTCCATAACACTTTTTTGTATGAATTAACCATCATTTTTATTATTTAGTTTACTAACGATTCTAGTAAGTTTAACATAGTGCGAAGTTCTACCGCTAATTTTGAATGCATTTCTGCTTGTTTTGTTTAAAAGTTGTTCAAACGGTTGCTGGTGGGGGTTTGTTGGTTGTTGCCACGCTCCATTGTTCGTGTTAGATTGACTATTTTCTGATATAGTTTGTGCGTAGGTAAGACATGGCACAGTATTTCTATTTAGTTGCCGTTGTGGTAAAATTATAGCTGTGTGAGGCTGGGTGCATAGAGTGGGAATTCTTGTTCTCTCTCAGAGGTGGGAATCTAATTTTATTAAGCTCTCGGTATTTCGGACAACCTTTGTAGTTTGCCGTATGATCTCCTTTACATAGGGCACATGTGGTTTGGCATTTATATTTTTGTTTCATGATGATGTTGGGTGTTCGTGTCCACATTTTACACACCTAAACAATTTGCGACAATACTTTCTTGTATGACCAAGGTTCTGGCAGAGTGCGCATTGTACAATTACCTTCTTGTTGTGGTGAGAGTTCACAGGTTACGTGGCAGTTAAGTAAACCCCTTAACATTATAGATTTCCTTGTTATTTGTTTTTGGTTCCAGATCTACGTAGAACATCGATAGTTGTTCTTTTATTGCCACTGCTTTTTCATGATATAAATATTTCTGACAGTGTGTCTTTCTCTTTTAATGGCTTCCTTGATATTTTGTGGTATTGTAGAGTAGTGGATATTTTTAAGTACTACTCTAAAGGCTTCTGTTTTCCTTCATTTGATATGTGTTAGTTTGTTTACCTCTAAGCATTTCCACAATGTATCATCAACGTATTTTCACCTATTAATTTGCAGTCGTATTATCCTCCCGCTGCTTTTTCCAATCATGATTGATTTTATAACTTGCACTTCGGGTATATTTAGTGGTGGCGGCTTTGCTTTCTTCGCTACTTCATTCTCGTCTTCCTCTTCTTGAGTTTCCACTGCCAGCATTCCTTTATTCTGAATAATTTTTCTTGCTCCCAGCCCAATTCAATAAAAGGGCGAGTTTCTTTGATAACCGAAATTTCAAAACAGATCAGGTTACTGCTTCAACACTGTTCAACATTGTTAAAAAAATATAACATATTAGCGCTACCGTCAGCAATACTATATTCTAATCTATTACACATAAAAGAACATTATGGTCATTACACAAAAAAGGCGATGCCCATGGTTATGATACCCGCAGTCGATACGATATACAGGTTCCGCAACAGAGATTAACGTCCACTAAACGAAACAATTTCGGAATAAGATTATTGAATTCGCTCCCTAGTACTCTCAAAGATGCCCCAACAAAACTCTTCAAAGTTAAGCTTAAAAATCATCTTCTGGCCAATATCTACTATAAACCTTCCCATTTCAGATTTGTTGAAAATTAAGGCTGTCTTGTTTTATTGACTATGGTATTTGGTTGTTACTGTATTTTTCTATAGATAACTGTTTCATTTCTGTAAATGCATTGTATTTTTTTTATATTTTAACGACAATTGTGACATATTTAAGCACCACGGTGTATATTATGATGAATAAAATATTATACTATACTATACTATTCTATATAATGGCACACAAAGTTGACAGCCGTTGTATCTTAAATGGAAACAATAACTTTAGTGGAACGTTCTCACAGATCTTCTGTGTTTATCAGGGACACAAATGGTGATCTATACAGTAAATCCATATTATCAAACAAAGGGAGAGAACGGCTTGTCAGCATACTGTAATATTCCACTGTGATGTGGTAGCATAATGCCTTTCAATTTATCATCACTACCCTGAGAGCGATAACATGCGTGTTAGCTGCGCTGAGTACACGCGCTGCGGAGGGCAAAACTAACTTGTTTTTGTAAATGTCATGCCAACGGTTAATATTGACTGCTGGTCTAAAATACACTTAATGTCAACCACATTACGTTGTGTCTGAGACATGCCGACGTTGAGAGTTAATTACTGTTATAAAAAGCATTTTATGTTAACGTTATTTTTTAATATGAAAAATGCTAAGTTTTCATGTTTTTATGAACGCCATTTCGTCAACTACTGGTTTAGGAGGCACTTAAAATCAAGGAAATAAAAACGTAATGCAAAAACTTTATCAGGTTGTTTTAATAACGTGATAATAAAGGCAAAAGTAGACTACAAATCTAAAAGACGTCATTTTAACCCTTTAATGCTCTGGTATGACATTGGTGAAGTTTTTGTTTCTTACTATTTTGTGGGAGCGATTTTCAAGTTTTCAGCTGATAAGCGGTTTAGTATAATATGTAATGATCATAATATTGATAAGTAGTAGACATTATTTTGTCCTAATTTTAAAAAATAAATTGACATTTGGAAACCTTTTATTTGCGTCGCAGAAATAGTTTATATTTAGGTCCAATTTTTTAATAATAACGTACGTTTTATACAATTTATTTTTGTGTTTCAAGTATTTGTAAACATATCTACTGAAGATATAATCAAATTGGTATTAATACTATGTTGCGCTATTTACGTTCAAACCCATCTTGGTCGAATTTCAGCTGATATTTTTGAGGTGGGTCGGGGCTCCCGGATTATTTACCATGGAATAGTCATAAATTTTAAACAGAACGTTAGCGTTCACAAGTTTTTATATTATCCAGTTCCAATTTCAAAAACTATTTTACTTTGTCCATTCAAGTAACTTATGTTATTTGCAACCTTTTGAAAAGTGTATGGTATTTCTGTTCAAGTCAGGTATTTTTGTAAGTGATCAAATAGTCATGCTAAACCGCGTAGCGCAGTTGGGTAAGCGCTAGGCTTGCTATTAAGCAAGTTCTCGGTTCGAATCCCGCTGTTTCCGGAATTTTTCAGCAGCCTTGACGATTGGAATCGGGCTCGGTGAGACCATTCACAGTTGGGCACCAAATTAACTGTGCTCTACTCAGGTTTACAGACCTAACAGATAGAGTAACAAGGTCAACACATCAGCAAGACACACACCACACACCCACAAAAAGGCGCGCTCCAACTACGTATCCCGAATCAGGGGTAAGTTGAGCATTGTACCGCCAGATGCAAGCGTATAAAGCACCAGCCTCTACACCGCAAGGTGAAAACGAGGTTATCGATAATACATACATCAAATAGTCGCTAGTAACTATACTAATAAAAAATATGCCAGTGTAATTGAATTCTTGGTTAGAAATTTTGCCAGGAGACTACTTTAAAAACCTAATTTTTATTTATAGCAACAGTTTTCTGGCTTTTAACAAAGAAAACATATTTTGTCACCAATTGAACAAACAAAAAACTACTTTTCAGGCCAAAAATGTATTATTTCGGTATGTTTACGTGGTTGCTAGATAACACGAACTAATGCAAAGGTATTCGTTGCTAAGACGATAAAAATAATAGTAGAAATATTATATTTTACAAGAGATCAAAGTAGCGTTTTTTCGTAAATTGATCATTTTGATTTCACGAAAAAAAAATTATTTCATCGCGTGTAGGAAATGCTATATCTTATTCAGTAATTTCGTAAGCATCAATAATTCGACAATATTGTGAAGTGGTATACCTCTTATACCAGTGAACATTCACAACATATTGTGATCAGCATCTTTTGAAAAGCTGAAAACGGATTTTTGATAAGAACATTGCTTTTCGGTTTCTTGGAATCTCAAAGAATGCATACAAGTTAAAATTTCGATTGTTTCTGTAAACTAATTTTGCCCGTTAAAGGGTTAACTTAACATGGAAAATGTAAAATTTTCGTGATTTTAGAAACGTCAAATCTACGTTTTACATAAACTGCTGATATAACAAGCCCTTAAAATCAACGACATATCGTAAACAGTAGAAAGAATGACTAAACATCAACGTCTAATGCAGGTTGAGAAAATGACCTAAACTGTTTGACTAAAATTCAACGTTTAATTTTCAACGAATAATGTCTTCTCAGCATCTCTTGTAAAAGTAGAAAGTTCACATCAATCTATCAAAATGTTAGTGCAAAATCTTCGCGTCGAGAGGAATAATCAATCCACCCATTGTCGAAATGAATGGAAACGATGTACCCTGGAATCCCAACAAAATATGTTAGGATTCACCTGGATACAAGACTGATCTGGAGCTTCCAAATAAATCAAAAT